>JAPYYT010000424.1:0-54682 GCA_030522565.1 Ceratosolen corneri
TATATATAGGTGAATTTATATAAAAATTATAAGATTTAAGAGTAGAATAATAACTAATAATATTGTAAGACAAATATACTCTAATAAACTTTACGACTTCTTATCCACGTTTTTATGTTTGTAAACAATTTTTATAGAAATTTGATTAGAATATTGGTATTTTACAAAGTTGCATAATATTAGACATTCTGTTTGCGTTTGTTTAATTGTTTTCACTAATTTTAATTTCAAGGCTGATAATATTTAATACATATTTCCAAATTTAAATTCTAATTATGTCTAATGTCGTTTCGTCTATTTCGCATCAAGTTTCTTACATCTATATATACATATATATATATATATATATATATATATATATATGTATATATAAGTATTCTAATTCTATCCAGTGTTTACAATGTTGATAATTTTGCCGAACAACAGGACATTATTCGCGCAAAGCATGAGAATTAAAAGTTTTATTCTTTAATGCACCTGTGCAAAGTTAGTGATTCAGATTTTTAAAATCACATTAGCCATTCCGATTATTCTAACTTTGCCGCAGTTGAACTAAAATCCTTTTGACAATGCCCTCTATTACAGCTTCAAAATTTATTAATTGACGTTAAAATGAGTCGTTAAAGGCGACGAAATAATATATATCCAATACTAATGATCCGCCACTATAGTTGTTTTGCAAATGCTTATAATGTGTAACGAACTTTTATAACACCCACTCACGGAAGATTTTATGGTCGTTTTCGTTACGCTTTGTGCCCACATTAGTGATCCATATAATAGCATGGAATGTGCTACTATGCTGTATAGCTATTTTTGCTCCAATTGCCTCACTTTAATGCTCTTTAAATTTCCAATGCGTTTATATCTAGATCCACATATATTTCATTTGAACTTATAGAATTATCTTATGGTCGTTTAAGTCATAGTCTACGAGCACCAATGATAATCGCGTAGCAGTAGCAGTAGTGGTGGTAGTAGTAGTAGTAGTAGTAGTAGTGGTCTTAGCAGTTGTTGTTTTGAGTATTATTAATATTATTGAAAATCTTTCCTAGAATAGAAGCGCGATGTTTTAATGCTCGTAGCAAGAGTTAATCAATGGAAGGACTCATTACACGCCTCTTCGAGTTGATTCGATAACCCAACCAACTAAATTTCATTTGGTCAGTTGAAACCTCGCAAGGGGCTATCATTTGTCATTGTATTTTGCTCGCGTTTGCGTTTAACGCAAATTGTTTACGACGAGAAATTCATCCTTACGCATCTCCTCCAATAAGCTACAATTTACGTTCAACTCTACAAGCGCTTGTAAGTGTAATTATAATTGTATTAATTAGAGGTTTTTTTATCACGTATTTTTTTTTGTCGAACTCATGAATAAATGACGTTCCAACGGTACTTTACAATCCAGATATTCGCCATTATTAATTTTTTGAAATGTCACACATTCCAGAATCAGCGGAAGCATGAACCTCCCGAATTTAATATTTCCCCCTTCGAAATAGGGGTAGATTTTTGCTTCGTCAGGGATATATCGAGTAATTGCTTTTTAAGCGCGTATTAATCATCCACAATGGTTGGATATGAACCCTCCAGTTAATTTGAGTGCTTTATTATGAATCAGTTTCTGCTTCTCTATTATTTATGATGGATATTTGTAAATTCCAAGGGTTCGAGGTATGATGAATGAAGATTGGGCAAAGTTCTTTAACCCTATTAGTAAACAATTAAACTGCAAAATTATGAAGTACGGTAATTGGCACTTTCAGTATTACGAAATCGCATTTTCTTTACAGTTTTCCGATAACTAGCTTAAAACTGTTTCGTTAGAAGCTTGTTATGGCAAAAATTTATACCCTTACAAATTACTTCGTATTCAGCAAAATATTAATATCGAGAAACACCATAATGGTACGATAATATAGTCATTTTAATCGTATTAAGCTTTTGAAATTACAATACTGATGTTTTGCGTTAGGCATACTACTTGTAAATATACAAACTTTATCGTATCAAGTTTATACACTTATTCCAGATGGTAATTTTTTTTTCTTCATTCTGCAGTCATTTTTCATTTTCATTTTTCATTTTGATAGAATGCATTTTCATTTCTTCAGAAATATTAAACATTCGTTTACACGCGTGAATAATTCACATTTAATTTGCGTACTTCGTATCGAATTATTTCTTAGTATTTTTAATTTTATTTAGCCATAACATAAAGTTAACTATTTCAATTAAGCTGTTTTTATGCGTTGTATATGCATGAGTGCATTAATATAATATTAAAGCACTGAAGTTTTTAGATTAGAAAAAGTGTATTCGTAATTAAAAAATAGTACATTTATTCATTATTCGTGATTTGCTGCTACGAAATAATATCGGTTAATAAAAATAATAAACATCAATGGCCTTTATTCGACTTACATAGTAGGCCTAATAAAATTCTAAATGCTTCCAATACTTATTATGTAAATTTTTAATGACGCATATTTATCCTTTAAATTCAGCACTGCGATAAATAATATTCGGTTTAAAGAAAATAAGCATTTAAATAGAAACAAGATATTTTGTTTAAATTCCATTAGTTTTAAAAATTATCTTATGCTTGTTTTGAAATAATTCTTAGCTTGAAAAATAATTTAAACTTTCCATCTTACTTAGTACCAAACAGTTTTTTTCTCTGCTTCAGGTTTCAATGGAATTCGCTTCCATTATATTAGAATATCGAATTGAATAAACATTTGCCGTACAAATAACGTTAATATTAATAAATTTATGGTTTAATATCAAAAGACTAATTAGACACTTAATTAAAGTAAAAAAAATCTTTGATACAATAATAATACAAAGTATTAAATAGATGGAAAATACTCTTTGTCCTTTGTTTGAAAATATATAATTAAATGTTGCATAACTATTTATTCAGCGAAAATGTTATTATGAATAATTAGGTATTCGTTGTAAGTAGATTGAACTACGTAAATTACTATAATTCAAATACTTTACATTAAACAGAACATTATGATTCAGTAAAATTTGCACTTTATTTACTGTACACAATATTTAAAATCAGTGCTATAAAATAAAACTAATAAATAAATTATTTAATAGAAATATGATAAATACAATTAGCAAAATAAATATTTCAAACGAAAATATCCCAAAAGTAGGCTAAACTAAAAACAGTATTAACTCTTTTCCTAGAAATACATAATCTGACTCACTCGTTGTTACAGAGTAGCGCAAAAATTTCTCTATAACCAGATTTTGCAATAAAAGTGCCAGCCGAAAAAATATGAAATATTAATGTTAAGAATGAATGGATTGAAGTAGTACATCAACTAATTAAAATATTATTCATTTAGAAGCTGAATATTTGTCTATAGGGTATGTTTTTTTTTTTTTTTTTTTTTTTTTTTTTGAAAAAATACATCATTCTTTTTAAAATGATTAAATAATTCATTTTAAATGTTTGAAATAATACATTGTTTTTTTATATTTTAACTAGCATTTTTTTAACGCACGATATTGAGTAGAATGTAATGAAAAAATTTGTCAGAAATAATAAAATACTATTAATAAACAAAGAAAAATATTTTTTTATTTTATAATTGATTAGAGTTTCATTTTTTTTTCTTTTCTTTTATTAAGATCATTGAATATTAATAAAAATATGTAGAACTATTATTATTTTCCAAAAGACGACTTGGGGCTTCACAAAAAAGAGCATTAAATAATCACGAAATCCTCGAATATGCCGATATAATAAATGATTTCTTGCTTGTTGATTCTTCCATAGAAGTTCAATCATAATCGATCAAAGTGCTCCAATGAAGAATAATGCTTCAACGCAAGATTTGTAAATTTTATTATATATATATATATATGAACCTTTAGTTAATCATAATTATCAGTATTCATTATTATCATAATATATATAATAATTCATAATTATCGGGCAAACAATTGTATGACTAGGCAAACAGTTTCTATTACAAAATATAATGTTTATTTAAATATTTAATTTGTAATTTAGCTTATGTGCATAGACTGATATCAACATCCTAACGCCGCGGAAAGTAAAATATTATCATTTACGTAATTAAAAGAATGTACATGAGCATAAATATAAAGGTTAACATTATAATAATGAAATGCATTTAAAAAATTAATTATAATTATAAATTCTTTGGTAATCACTAATACTTTTTAGGAATAACTTTTTTTATTAATAAGAATAGTGATATTTTGTTTAGAGAGGCATATAATAAGAAAGTAAAGTACACGATACAATACATTTAACTTACGAAGGAGAGCAAAATAATTATACTTTCAAGTTTTATTAAAATCATGTAAAATAATTTATAATTTTTTATATTAAAGAATAGAGCTACTAAAATAATTTCTACTTTTGAATATTTGAATTTCATATAAAATATTTATATACAAAACATTTATTATATTTATTGCATACATCAATAATTCATGCATATATGATATACTAATTTTATCTTGTCATTTAATAATGAAATATCCCTTGCTTAAAAGTGAAATACTGACTTTCAAATTCTTTATAATCTGTTGCTGATGCATCTCTATTCTTTTATCATTGGAAAAATTTTCTTAGCAAAATTAATGAACGTTCATATATATATATATTTATGATCATTGTACTAAAATTTCTTTCATATTTCTGTCTTTGATTCGATGTAATATTATCCAACATCAGAAGAAAATTGATTTTTAGTTTTTATGACAGCTGTCGATATTGCATTTGTGTATTAAATAAGAAAATAAGACTTCAAAAATATAAATTTTTTCATACTTTTTCAGATATCTGAATATCCTATACATAAAAAATCTTATATATTGTATAAATATATTTAAGCTCTCAATAATATAAAATTTATAAGGTTAATTAATAATATTAAATACACAGTTTCATTCTTGAATTAATATATAAAGTGCATTCATAACTTAACATCTTATTGTTCATTATTACTGTACATTTTAACTGGACATATAATATACTCGTAGTTATTCATAATAATAATGCTGAAACAGATTTCATAATTTTGCATACAAAGTGAATTGTAGATTATTAAAATACTTCTAACAATTAAATATAAAAGTCTGATTACTCTGTTATAACAGTCGTATGGATTTATTGTTTATCAATTTAAACAATACAAATAATATCTGTTTTATTCGATGATTCTCATATATTCATTGTATTAAATTTTCTAAGCACATGCATTGTAGATTTGTTTAAAGTTATTAAGTCAAAAAAAAAATGTTTTACGAGGTTGTAAGGAGTTTATTAGCTATTACTAATTAAATAGTTGCACTTGAACATTAAAATGCAATTTAAAATTTCTTTATTAAGGCATACCATCTGAAATATCGATTTTACGTATATTCTAGTAATCGACCATCCTGTAATACTTAACAAAAATCATTATATATTGTTGAGAGGGACGGGAAAACAATTGTGCCAAGTAAAAAATCGAAACGCTCATTTAATTACTCAAAATATGATAAATATTTAACACGTAAAGGGCATATTTGAGTATAATAAGAAGTTTTGCAATTTTTAAATTACCTTTTTTACACTGAAACCAAAACACTAAATCTCCGTCAATTGTAATTGTTATTAAACCATTCGATAACTTTACTTGTATTGTCTGGCGTGTTGCACGTACACAAAAATATAGAAAATAATTCTGTAATTGTCTATTAAGCATTAGGATATTATGTTTGGTCGTTAAATAATCCCTTTGGAATATTAAGCAAAATTAGTGGTAGGTTTGCCAGCTTTTGGGCAAAACCCTTCACCATGACTATGCTCCAATTTAAAATCCACTATCCATCAAATAGAACAATTATTTGAAATTGTACATGTGAATTCACAGTATTCAAATCCTCCACCTTGTCTCGGTCGTCACAATTTCATAATCCCGGCATAAACAAGGTCACGATATGTCATGAAAAGTGCATTTAGCCATTCGGTTTCTTCTTTCTCTTGGCTTTATTGGACACCACAAAGTCTACGTAAAACCGTGTCATGCCATCAGGCCATATTTTATTACTTCTTCGGGGGGGGGGGACATACACAACCTTCGGTATTAGATGCTATTAGAAATATTGACTTTCTTTTAGCAAACGCTGAATATGTGTTGAGCATTAATTTCGGGTTATTAAAAGAAGTGGGCTTTAGCTCGAAACTACCCGCGTCGAATTCATATTGGCTAGCTAAATAAAATTCATTTGATTCGAATTTATTATTTAAAAGGCGCGAAAAAAGTTCATTTAACGCGATTATGTGAAAAGTGAGTTAAACTCGTGGCTAAGTATCTAGCACAGAAGTATTAATTTCTTTTCTCCCTTTTCTTAATACAATCTAAATTACCTTCCATTACGCAACTCTTTATTCGTCGCATTATTACCCTTCCCCAGGAAACATTATTTGTAGCGTTAAATGCAATTATATAACGATATTTTTGCATCTATATTTATTCACCATATCCACATAATAACAATAATTGGCGCGGTAATAAACCGACTCGCCGAGCTTAACCAACTAATTGATGATAAAGTAGTATAATATTAACTACTTGCTACGCACTTTCCACCAAATCACCTTCCTATGGTAATTAAATTTTAATAATTCAAAATCTTAGGTAGAAGTTTATGGTGAGCTCTAGTATTTTATAGTGTTAAAAATAAGTTTGAATCAATTTTATTCAATGCACTCGTACTTAATAAATTATATGACAATACTAATAACAACATTATTTCAAGGCAATAATTGAAGAAGTATTTTATTATCTTATTGTTTCAAGATTAAAGGATCTATTAATATTTTTGAATAAAATGTATTGATTAATTTTCATTTTAAAAATATAGTAAAAAAAAATTGCTTTAAAAAACAATACGAATTATTAAGTTATTTATTTAAGTATTTAAGCTAATTAATTGTTTAAATTATTATGTTGTTTATTTAAGTTGATTTTATTTAATTCCTGTTGTTGTTTATCGCGATAAATAAGAAAGTAATATAAAAGAGATAAGAAGCAGGCATTTAATTATTCCTTTTAGCACACTTTAATCATTTAACATACAGTTGGCAACCAACATATGTTTTATAAATGTATTTGAGAAATATTGCTCGACATTATACAGTACTTTTCTTACATAACCAGTTGGACATGTAATTTTCAAGTGAACTCATTTAACGACATTCGAATATAGATTACCCAATATTTACTGTACAACAAGCGCTGTACACGATTACAATGAAATACTGATTTGATCGAGATAGCCGAGGTTCTCTTTAGCAGCCTAATTGTGAAACGTATTCTTTATAAGAAAATCTTCTTTCCGATATAATGATTTTATCATTTTAAGGAATGGGAAAGAAGTAATACTGCTACGTGTAAAAGAAACTTTAATTAATTAAGAATAATTTTATGGTTGGTTGAAATGTTAATAATAATACAATTGATAGGATAGAAATTTTGAATTCTGAATAATTTGAAAACGACATTTTGAGTCACCAAATAAATACGTAAAAACATTTATTCTAACGAAATGAATCATTTCAAATAAGAATAAAGTAGATTAAATTTGTGCAATTATTAACCTTCTATTGAAAGAATTTTAAATTTATATCAGAAAATGAAAATCTTCATAAATCGAAACTTTATTGGTTTTATTTCAATTTTACGAATATTCAGTGCCAGTAAGAATAAAAGTTTAAATTTCAAATTTAACAAAAATGATACAACAGTCGGTTAAATTTTCAAGGAAATATAAACATACATTGAGTCTCTATTGAAATTTAAAAAATTATCAAACATTTAATTTCTAACCTGTCAGTATATGAACTGAAAAATATCTTTGTTTAATTCCGATTGCATATTAATTTTCCTACCTACGTTATTTTTATTTTCCGTGTAAAAATTGTATTTTTGCATATATACTTTTATTTTTCTTATAGTATACATTTATTACTCAAATCAATTAGGTTAATCTAGAATGGTAAATTACTGAAGAAAATAGTCCTTTTACATTTAAATATCAATTATAATGTAGAGTATTCATATTTTTCAGTGCATAATTTGAAGTAATTTTAATTAATAGGGAAAATTACTTGAAATTCTGATTCAAAAAAATTATATCGAAGACACTTTTCGAGAGCTTCAATAAATAAATTAAAAGGAATTTTTGTAATATTATCATATTAATTGAACGAATTTTAATCTCTTACAATTATTATTAATTACAATTATTAATAATTACAAAAATTAATATATTTTCATTAATAAACGATTAAACAAATATGCTTATATATAATGTGACTTTTTTATACGCATGTAAGAATTTAATATTTTTTATATATATATCAGAATTTTTGCAAAAATTTATAATTATATAATTATTAATAAATAATATTGGCTAAAAATACAAATCCATTGAAATAGATTTCAGAATTTTGTAATTTGCATTTCTATTGGAACATACTATCGTATGCAGTTCTAAGTGAATGCTTCGAACGAATATTGACCGTAAAAATTTCATTTTCCAAAAGACTTTTCGAATAAGCTTTTCTAAGATGCAGTCGCTAAAAGTCAATATTATTCATCCTTTAATTCATTAAATAGTCGACTGAGTCAAATGTAATCCCTTGAAGTCCATACACAAAATAAATTGTATCGCGTACACGTCTACTTATCGATTTCGTCTGAAAAATTGAGAATGAAATAAAAAAAAGATAGGCTGCAACATACACGCGTGCGCGCGCTTATATGCATTTTTTTCATTTTTTTTTTCATTTAATTCCATTCTGCTAGCACTTGAGAGAGTAAACAAATAGCTGCGACAAAGGGGGTTGGGGGCGGTGGGTGAGTGGCGGAGGAGGGGGCTGGGAGAGATAGCGTCGGTGGGGGGGAAGTAGTAAAATGGAGCAATAGTAGCTAATGAAATCACGTTGCTGATATTGATAGTAACAAAGTCGGGAAGGCGTTGGTGCGTATTCGCACGCTCGCGTACAATGAACGCGAAGATACACTTAACACGCTAGACTATTGCCACTCACCGACAGTTTCAATGTGTTAAGCGACCGGCAATCGATCAGGCGAAGGAAGAAGCGCGAGAGAGGGTTACCAATGTACCGATTGCGATGGAGGTAAAGAAGAGACAATGGGACACAAGTCGGATAAATAGTTGATGCGCCAGCCAAGCATATTGAACGCGCGCGCGCGTGTGTGTACATATAGATGTGGGCCACGCTCTAGGCTGATCAATAAATCGTTATAAAGAAACTGTTTTTCTTTTTTGTTTTACCTGATTACTGCGTCTATATTTCCATGTGGTGCTCTCTTTCGTATCATCGGCCTTATCTTATAGCTGGCTTTGGCATTGTTCCCTCCTCCATTATTGTTGCAAAGTCATGAATAGAGTCGATTATTAATGTTGTTATAATAAGGTTGCGACGTTGAGGCGAGTTAGCGAGTTGAGCTTTCTATTCTAGTCGCCTTTGTTAATTAATTAATTATATAAATTATTTTATTTTGTAAATGCAATTTTTGCACTTGGCAACTTTATATGGACTCGACTTGCCTCTGCAGGCCAATTCGTTTGCAACTGCTGAATAAGAGATAGAGATTTTATTAAGATTCAATTAATTTATTAAATATTCAAGTGCGTTGAATAATCTGCTCAACTTAATTGCAAGTGTCTTTAATTATATTGAGCTTGGTACGTTTATATAAAAGTATAATTTACCTGTACAATATTTAATCGCTGCCATCATTGCTATTCATATTTGCCAAATTCTTTGGTTATTTCAATTCGTTAATTTTTCATTTCGCATTATCGAAGAATTGACGAAACGAGCTCACGCGAGTCCACTCAACAAACTCTTACCATTTCCTTATTATTCGAGGAAAATCTCGCAGGATATTACTCAGGATGAAATGTACGCACATGTTCGTTGCATTAAGATTACCTGTTAGTCCATAGTAAATGGCATTCGCAGGCGACTTTTCTCACCCTCTCGAAGCCAAGAGGCCAAGCTCAGCCCAAGTTGTAAAGCACGGGACTCACGGCCATTGCAAACAAGCCTATTCATACTTTCATCTCACTCCACATTCATCGTCCCAATTAGCTTAATTTCGCCTCTACCTAAAATCTCTGAAATTATAGTATAAAAAGGGGGAAGGTCTATTATTTATTTATCATATGTCTGGACGTAGTAAATCCTTCGTAACTGAATATTTGTACATGAAGCACATTGTTAGTTGGATGTCGCTCGTCAGATTCAAAGAAAATATATTTGTGGAAGTGCACGCAAGCATATCCGCGAGTCCATACTTTTCTGCGTCAGGTTTTGTGTGCCATTCTATTTGTTTTTGTATAGGCTGCTACAAATACTAGGTCATTTCGTATTTTCCATTCTTTATTTATACTTTCTTCTTTTTTCCATTGTCCAGAGAAATTCCTCATGCCAACTCTTTTTCTATGAGAAGTGGTAAATGTCCCACAATATATATCATATAAGCACGGGCGTACATATTACAAAATTGAAAGTAATTTTCTTCGTTGCAAATCTAATACCTTGGATATATATATATATATTTTTTTATATGTGGTGGACATTTAACAATAACTCAAGTAGCGGAATGTAAATTGTTTAAATTGATAATAACCAATTTTTTAATTTGCTACTCTAAATCCCATATAAATAAAGTTACAAGAACATAATCATACTTTACAATCAACACATTCTACAAAAATTGAGTACTTTAATATTAATTAAATTCGTCTAAGGTCGTACATATGATACTTCATTAAAAAACATGAATAAATTACATTACGGATAATCTATGCTTAGCCATCGTAAAGAAAGTTATATTTGTTAGTAGAAAAAAATTAAAATAAAATGTAAAATGAAATCAAATATTGTATTTGATAAATTTATTAATTTAATAAAACTATCGATCTGAAATGACTAAGTTTCTCCTTCTAAAAAATAAAATAAAAAAAATTATTCAATAATAACTACAATTGCCATATAATTTCACGTAAATATTTATATAAATTTCAAAATGAATAATCAAAACTTTATATTATTAGAAATTTTTTAATATTATTTTCTAATTTGCCTTTCTTTTTATAAATTAATATGCTATTAATATCGGGAAAAGAAAAACTGTTTTTATAACATATAATATCTAATAATGATACAATACGCTTAAACAATTGTTCATTGGTACATAATAATTTTATTATTAGTACTTTTTCGTACGAGAGTTGAAACTCATTTTTTAATATTTCGAATTTTAATGAAGTAAGAGCTGCTAGAAAGATAAATTATTTTTGGATTATAGGAACGATATTATTTATAGTATTACGTTAACAATATATGTAGGCATTCGTATAGGTATATGTATAATTGATATCTATATACTTTTCTCAAAAAAAAATTTTATTAATAAATCTATTTGAATGAAATATCACAAGTATATTATTATATAACAACAAATATAGAACAATATTTATAATAATATAATGAAAATTATTTAAAAATCTCTAACGTCTATAAATATATTAATGTAAGTATATGTATTTATAGAGTTTAGAAATCATTTTTAGAAAAATCAGTTTGTTTGTAATTATTTTATTATACAGTTATCAAATTTCAGTCTGCAGAAGACAATTTAAATATATTTAAGCAATACGTAGATGACTATGTTATGTAAACATTTAAAAAAAATTTTTGTTTGTTTTCATCCATTTCGATAATGTTATGCTATCTTAGATATATTCTACTGCATAATAGATTTATTACAATTACTTCTATGTAATAATTATGAATTAATAAATTTGCAATTCACCTTCACACCCAGTTATCACGATTACATATAATTCACGAATAATAGCTTAGGGTAATGTTGCAACCTTGAACTTGAATTTGACGTTGATGTCAAGTACATAAAAATAACTACATCATCTGAATCTGTTAACACTACGATAATTGAAAATAGAACCTAAGAATATTGTTTTTTTTTTTTTTTTTTGAAGCCTTTAATGTGAGAATATCATGATTGATAAGCATAAGAAATAGAATGACTAGCATGAATTTGTTGCATATAAAATTAACGATGAAAATCAAGTAAAACTTCATTATCATACTATAAAAGAAGGTGCAAAATTTATTTATACTTTTCTACAGAAAGAATATCTTTGGAAGTTAAATTTTCAATACTAAATAGACATAGTATTGCTAAAAACAATAAAAAATTGAAACTCTAATCAAAGAAATAAGAAAGTGTTTATCATGAGCATTTGGATAGACGTAATATTAAATAGAAAGTAACAAAAGGTTTTTGTTTTGAAAATTCTCTAGAAATGCATGAAACTATTCTTAAAATTATATTAAACTTTATTGATATTTTAATAAATAAATAAATTATTCGATAATTTGCAATTAGTCAAGATAAAATACGCTTGTTTAATATCATTATTTTGCAATTACTTCAAGAACTCAAACATCATATTAACACAAGATTACCTCTTTATTCACTAGGTATACACAGTTTTTACATTAGTTAATCGGAATTGCATTTTTAATGGAATATTTAATTAAACACATGAACTGACAATTACTAATTCGAAATAAGAAAATACTTCGTGTAAAATAACGTTTATCTTTTAAATAGTAAATAACAATTTAAATGTAAATGTTATAATTCCTATCTATATGTGTACTCTATATATATAAATATGAGTGTTTCTTGTTAATTTTTGCTAAAACTGAAAAGCATAATACATGATTTATTTATATCAAAGAATTCTCTATAATTAGTGGATTTACAATTTCACTCTTAATATGAAATACGTCAATCTTGTGCTAAACATAGCATTCCATAAAGTTTGAAGAATCTATTTTTTCAGCCAATAGATAGATGAACATATTTTTTAAATATGTGCACTTTGGAATGGCTAATTTATAAATAAGACATTTTTTATTTTTAATTTCAAGTCTAAATGTTGTCAATTGTATTTTCAATTTTAATTAAATTAGACTGTTTTTTTCTACGGATATTTAATTATTTCAAGCAGATAATCAGCAACACTTACATTCATGTAAAAACTTAATAAATATCGTAACATGTTGTATAACTATTATTTAAATTCCATCACTGTGCTCTGTTGAATAATTGCGTTAATAAACTTTTGTTAATTACTTTAATTTTATTTAATTTATAATTTTTTTAAAGCTTATAAATCTTCAATATGCACGTAAAACTATTCAAATAATTATATGAGAAGACACCTGACGTTCAATATACAATACATGTAATAATATGAATAATTATTATCTATTTTAATTACAATAAACAAAGAACAAATGTAAATGAACAAGATAATTATAAATTGTATTAATTAAGTAAAGACTAAAATAAAAATGTATTTTTTTTTCACATTTCTTAACAAGTGGCTTCTTATGCAATTCTTTCACAAAACTAAAATAACTCGCATCATGTCGTAATTATTTTCATTGTTAATATAATTTATATATTTTAATATTATAGTACATATTTACACTTAATGTATTTACATTTAGAGCATCACATTTTAGAAATTCTTATACTCGTGAAACCAAAATGAAAAAAATTTGAATATCTTCAAATACACAATAACGTATATTTTTCTCAATACAACTTCATTTTTGTATTATATATTTTATTTATAATTTTAAGTGCTTCATATAAATATCGAATATGCTTTATTTAGAATTTAATTTGCTATTGTTTAATATAAGAAATAGATTTACGTATTATTTATATTTTAAGTTCCAGCCTATAACTCGAGTAACATTTAGTCTTATATTTACGATATTAATATTCGTAAAGATGTGATTTGATTTATTTTTTGAAAACATTTTTTTTTATTAATGATATTTTAAGCTTTAATATGATACTTTTAAAGATTTCAAGATATTTAAAATTACTAACAAGAATATCAGTCTTATACTTTATACTTTATGACAGTAAAAAAACTTATATATAATAACGTATGCATTTTGTTTCATATATTATTCTGATATAATATTCAAATATTTTTATTGATAAATAAAAATTAGCAAATAAAGGAAATTTTGTAAGTATATATTTTTTATGACATAAATTCATATTCAAATTCTTATAGAATATTGAAATAATAGAATTTATCAGATTATTTTAGTCTAGTAAGATTATATGTATATATATATATATATATAGACAAAATAAAAGATTTTCTGTGTAAATAAGTTGTGTTTAAAAAAAAAGATATATATATATATATCTAAAAATGTATATTGAAAAAGTGCACCGTTAAGTATCATTAGAAATAAATTGTATTAACAATAATACACACTTATACTACATTCTTAACTAAACTATATAGATTCTCTTTTATATAAATCTACTTATCTATACGGGAAAGCTTCTATTTCGTCAATGTTTTATTTTTTATGCTATTATATAATGCACTTTATTTAATTATTATAACATTTTAAAAGAATGAAGTAATTTTTAAAAGTATATTGAAATTAAGTAAATTAAAAAAAAAAATCTTAAAGTATACCAATTAATTTCACATTTCGCAAAATTTGTAAAATAGTATTTCAACTAAATTGCGCTTTCCAATGCAAAATTTCCAGCTGCATTTTAAATCCAACTTCAAGAGACTAAATTCATTTTAATTGAGTGTAATTTATGCGCATGAATTAATGTGTGTTCGATATAATCAAAGTTATTTGGATTTAACGGCAATTCTTAATTAATCAATCATTTAATAAAATTAAGTTTTAAAATACATCATGAAGGAAGGGATAGAAATAGGAACAAGCAAATTCTAAAAATAAAAAATTTCCATGTTCTATATAAGCGTTCATGCAAAATCTTAAAATAAATTATCATTTTGTTACTTGTGCTTTGTGTACTATAAGTACCTTTCAAATAAATTTTCATAAAGGCAAAATAAATCTGAAAAGCACTCAGGCGAAATTCTGAACAATTAATAATTAATTAAACTTACAAACTTTAATATTCCCTTTCAATATTTCTTCATATATTTAGTATATTTTTAATATAAATGAATTACATTGCAGTTTACCGTACGATTATTAATATTGAATTAGTTGGAAAGATTATTGAAACATTTAGGTAACTGTACGACAAGGAAATATTGTCTAAATTGAACTATTTATTAATCAAATGAATTTCTTGAAATTGTTTTTTTCTTCTTTTTTTGATTTTCATCTATAATTAATCAAAATACAATATAAGAAATTGTGCATATTTAAAAATTTCTATGCAAAATATAGTAATGAAATATATTGAGGATTTTCAAAAGTATTTGTGCGTCGTGTTACGTAAACAGGATGCAAACATTTTGAGGAAAACAAGACACAGCTTGACTCGGCTAGAAATCAAATCCAGAATCTTCGCTTTCGCATCCATAACGGATGCTTTTCTAACTGAGTTAGCAATATTGCAATGTCTCGTGTTGTTTTTCAAGTTATCCTCGTATCATAATAGTATTACGAAATCAAATACCAGTATAAGAGAAAGATTTTTTTTATCACCAATAGTTTGTTTGACCATTGCTCACTTCATATTTTCGTAAAATATTAAATTTCATCACGCGCCTTATCATTTCAATTTATCTATAAAAATCTATGATATAACATTTGCCCTTCAACTTTAATAATTGAGACTTACAAGCGTCATTTGCAGCTAGCTATTTTTATTTTGAAATTCTAAATAAATAGTTTTGTTTCTAAATACTAATATTCACACCTTATTTACTATCTTAGGTATAATAAACACATGATAAACAATAGATTATACATGGATTTTATTAAATCAAAGTGATAGAAATTGCTGTCAAATTTAACTAAATATAGAGACAAGCTATTATAAATAAAATAAAATACCTATGTAAAATAAAATAAAATATAAATAAAGAAATACCAGCTATTTTCTACACTAACTCAAGCAAAGTAACGTGAATATTTTTCCGCGGAATTTAAGAAATATCAGTTTATTCGTAAAAGCTCCGCACTTTTACCTGTCCTCGGCTATCTGATATCATACAGCCATATGATATTACAATCAGATTTCTTCAATGCTCGTCACTTCTAAATCCGACTAGTTTAACCGTGCACAATGCTCATCCAAATCACATCACACGAAGCTCATAAAAGCTCGGCGCAACACTCTATAGTACAAATAATTGCCGAAAAATTATTAATAAGAGGCAATAAACCGCTGCTCTAATACAAACACCGTTCCACCTAATTCATCACCACGAAAATAGAATTAAAAATGTATGTGGATGCACATTCTGTCTGCGCAAAAGCAACAGAAGGTGAAAAACATCAAACGGCATGAACACAGTCCTTGCAAACGCCACTCAACTCGGCCCGTCAAATGCACACAAGCAGGACAAGCTCATAAAAATCAGTAAGAGCACAGCTGCGCATAGTTAATGACACTTCTACGCAGCCATAAACTAAGTATGTGAAACTATAAATAACAGTTGCGTGCAGCGATTCGTTGTCGATCGCATCCGACTATTCGATGGATTGAAAGTCGTTTGAGGCTACTTGTTGTGTCTCTCGAGCCTCTCTTTCTCACCCTTTTTGCAACTACAATCTGACAATAATGTTGCCCTCATCTCCGTTGCCCTCCCACCCTCCCCCATCCCCACCCACTCCCCTCCACCGCCCCAACCGCAACCCCCGCGTTCTTATTTAACTAAACGATGTTCTAACGCAATTTGGATGCCGATATCCAAATGTGCACATCTCGAATGGCAAAGACACCAATTGTTACAATTATTTATTACAAAATATGATCGACAGTCTCATTTGGGAATTACGAACGAATTATGAACGTTTAGAGATAAAACGGAATGCCAATGATTAACGATGTGGCATTGACTAAATTCTCGGGGTAATTTGCAGGAAATTCTTTAAATATGAAAAATTAATATTTATTAATAATATATATATAGTGGAGTAATATTTTTCCTCTTTACAAGCATAATATTTAAGTTACTTGTTCTTGAAATACATACAAATATGTTTCTTTATAAAGATCATTAATTAATTCTTTTAGACCATTTTTAAAGCGTAAATTACACAACACCGTAGAATTATTATTAATTATTAAACATTCCATGTATGCACATCTGATTTTTCAAATTAATAAATTTCAAATTAATCGATCGATTAGTGTCCAAAATATTAAAATAATTAATACTTAATACACGTACATAACAAATATGTTTAAAATAATACTTATTTTAGTCTTATTTTCATAGTATAAAAATTATTCTTACCGAAAGTAATTACATATTAATACCAAACAATATAAAATATAAAATACAATAAAAAATATTTAATGCGAACAAAGAAACAAAGTCTTGCCGTATGTGTGCATAAATCTCAATTAAATATTAAATTTCGATTCTGCAAACAAACGATTTCTAATTTAAATTATTAGCAATATTTGAAAGTTATTTATGTACATTAAACATAATAAAATGAATTAGCTTAATAAATTTAATGCATTTCAATAATATATAGTAAATTAAATGTAGAGATACACAAGCAGAATGAAAATGGGTAAATATTGTTGTCGTATTGTTTTATTTTCGATTAAGAGTCGACTCAAAAGTAGCTTTTCAATTCTTTGCATCAAGGATGCAAACGGAAAAATAAAATACTAAAGTAACTTTTAATGGATAATAAAGTCAATACTTTCCAAATTATAAGCCATGAAAATGTTATATAAGTAGCGATAATACTTAAAAGTTACACTTGTATTAAATAAAAAGCTATTTTTAAATACTTTTATCTTCTTGATCTATAAATATAAAGTTTAGAAGACTAACAATTTTCCTTACTATTTTACGGATAAATGCTGTACTAAATGTTATACCTAAGGTTACGCACTTGTAAATTATATTATGACATAATTTATTGGGAATAAATTATTTTACGAGAAAGAGTCATAACATTTTCCTTAATTATCATCAAACGTTTATTAATTTGTCGGAAAATTTAGATCTTTGACTTGATAATTAATATATATATATATATATATATCAATTTTATAAATTCCTATATAATACATTTAAAATGTTTAGAAATAACTATTAAATTAATTACTAATACCATATTGTTAAGTGATATATTTATGAATAAAATTTCATTGACTTTCATTCATTAAAGTTCAGTATACAATGTATATTTATTTGTGAAAATATGTACCTTTACAAGGTTTCTACATCACAGCAAAACATGATCTTACATAAATAGAATAAAGAATGAGGAAATTGCAAAGTTAATTAAACATATTTTAAAAGCTCATGATATATTATATGTCATGATATATTCAATATTCAGTTTAAAAGTAATGATTATATAATACTCGAACGGTGTAAATATACAAGTCAAAATTGTATATTTTCCTATTAATTTAATATTATTCTTTTTTATTTAAATTTATCAATATTGAATATTCAATATGTTATTTGCAAAAATAATGTAAATATACTCCAAGATAAATCCGATAACTTAAATAGGAAAAAATTATGCAAAATAATAATCTCCATATTAGATATTGTTTATTTATCTACATAAATAATAAATATTAGCGAAGGAGTTGAAAAACTACAACAACGAAAGAATTGCTAAATATAATAAATAAAATATCTATATAATAAAATATTAAAGTCAACTGACACATTATATAATACAATTATAAGATTACAATAATAATATTACTATATCAAGATACTTTCATAAATTTTCAAAAATATTCACAATGCTCTTGTTCGTGTGCAAGTTAATATATTATTAAAAATGATATAGATTTTCCTTTTTAAACCTTCAAAAAATTAAATATTTAATGATATATTTTTATTTCCATAAAATTGCACGAATTTTTAAACATTTCTTTCCGTAGTTACGCAAATATTACAATTTAACCATATAAATAATGGATTGTTTTTATTATTATACAAGAAATTTTGACAATATTATTAAAAAAAATTTTTTAAATTAATTTATTTAACACTGAACTTTAATAAAACATAGTCTACTAAAAATATATAATTCATGAATTTTACAGAACGTTTCATTATTTATTTAATTTTAATTTATATTGAGTAAAATATAATGCTTATAATAGTATTATATTTTTCTAAATAATTTTATGTAGATCAAAATTTTTAATTATTTTGCTTGCATTAACGTTGTTCATTAATAGTTATAGAAATATATTCTACTATAAATATTGTATATGAATCCTCAGTTATTTATATTGATAAAGAATTTTTACTAAATTATGGAGTTCCGACCAAAATTATATTAAATAAAATCATAGAATGTTCATCAACGATAAATTAATTTTAAACAATTTTGCTTCAAAATGAATCTTAAAATTAAACAAATGAATTGTCAATAAATTGATTTTTCAATATTAGCAATTAATTGAATTGTTGTTTAGTTATTTAAGTTTTGAAATAACTAATTGGTTTAATTGACCGAATATCATCATTTCAGATTTCCGAGAACGTGTCGTAAAAAATAAGATTCCATCATTTATATTCCGAATATATCGGTCATTGTAAACAAAATTAAATAAAATTCAGATTCAGATGTGCAGTTTAAGAAACGGCAATTTATTGCATTTCATATTTCATCGCATTAAATTTACTTCGCGAAACCCGACTGATGCAAAAATTACCATCAAAAACTGTTTGCTGATGTTTTTCTAGACCTCTTGGCACCATACTTTTGATTATGCATTAACAATTACAAGTGCAAGTGTCAATATATTTCTTGCAATACTGACGCATCTGCCGTCGGAAAACATTACAAATTTTTCGAATTATTAAGAAGATCATCGTGGCTTGTTTATGATATAGAAATAAGGCAAAACTTTAATCTCAAGAGTGTATTCTAAATTTTTAACTAATCTTAGCGTGAAATTTATCTTAATTTATATTAAGTTAAAAACCATTAAAATCATATGAGGAATGATTTAATCAGTTTATTTAGAGTTGAAAACATTTTTAATAACCGTTCATTAATTGTCCTATAAATATAATAATTCGAGAGATAAAAATATTAAAAATAATATAAAAACGTTATTAATCTAAATGCATATTAATTGAAATGTAATCTGATAGTAAAAAAATTGAAAGAACGCTTGTAAAATTAATAGCGATTAATAGAGAAGAAAGAATGATAAGTAGTGAGTAAGAACAGGAGAAAAGTAGAAAATATAAGTCTATTAATTATATCGCTTCGATATATCTACTTTTAAATAGTACAGGCATCTTTATTATCTTAGATAAGAACGTAATATATAAAGTAGGATGAATTAATTTATGCATTAAATGGAAAATAATCCAATGAAAAATAGTCTTCCAAAATCTACTAGGAAACTACATTGAAATTTATCTGCGTAAATATATGAAATTAAAAAACGTACGTAGAAATATATCCATTGAAATCGAGTAAATAGTCATACATTTATATTTTCAACGAAATTATAAACATAATAAAATATCCAAGATAAGAAAGTGGCAAGTGGCCAAATACTGTCGATATATAAAAGAAAAACACGATCAGTTTTAAAAATAGTAGTTGACAAACTAAGTCAACGCAAGTGACACTAACACAAAGTTATAAAATTATTACATACTAATAGCCCATTAGCAGGTAATTTTCAACAACATTAAGCCCTCTTGCAGAAAATACTCACCTAATAATTTCTCATTTTGCATGTAAAATTGATAGTTGTACTATTCATTTAGAATAATTCAATTCTTATAATATGTACGAAATTTTTTATTAGGTGCATAAATATATATTATATTAAAATACAAATGAGCGTTATTCTTTATATATCGGAAAAATCTATTGCTGTTTAAATGTGCAATTAATGCCAATTGGCACTTTTATTACAATAAATAGATATATTTTACAAAAGCTACAAATATCGTTTTATTTTTACAAATTATTACAAAATATTTACCATGTGTCTATCTGCATTTTAAAGACAATGAAATAACATAATTAAGAGAAAAACCAGCTAAAAGCACTATAGTGAATTTAAATTAAGCCACATGGATGCATTTATCGTGAAAATAGTTACTCGAAACGCATATTGTAGGTGTGACAAATGAAAAAGATATCTGCAGCAAAATATTCAGGATATTAATATCAATTACATAAATTTAAATATCCAATTACCGAAGTACTACAATTTACAACTATCTTTCATTTCACAAATAATCTTTTAAATTTTACCAACTAAAATTCAGAAAGAATACATTTTTAATATTACATACGTATTGCATACGGCCGTTGTCAAACCAAACTTTTAATCTTCTAGGTGTAACGGTTGAAAAAAGAAACTTTTCGCCTTTAAAGAAGATGATGCCATATACAGTCATAGAAACCTTAATACTTAATTACGTGGAAAATAAATCTTTTCCACCACTCCTTAACAGCAAGTCTCGCATTATCGTATTATGAATAATTATAGAGCGTGGAATTACCATTAAACTAAATATATTCCGTCAGAAGTCATTGAAGGTCTATTTAATTTTTCAATAATCCAGAATAAAAGTAAAAATAAAAAAAAACTGCACTATTTTACTGCAAATTAAGCAGTCACTTTTCCTATTCCTTTCTTTGATAAAAATTTCATAAACTGACTTTATCTGGTATTGTTTTAAATTATACTGTCTTTAGGTAAAAAATTTCAGTTAAATTATTTAAAACTATATAATTGCACAATCATATGTATAATACATTTGTTACTTATTTTTATTTTAATACTAAATTATTCTATTATGCCTTAAAATTGGTATTTCTTTTAATTTCTTAAACGATAAAAGGAATGTTATGTTGGTATTGATGTGTAGATATTATATGGATTTTCATTGATACTCTATTAAAAAGAATCTTGTAAATATTTATTATTTTGCAATAATATATGTATTATAATATCGTTTTGTCATGTATCATCACAAATGTTATTGTATTTGTTTTACGAGGAAAATTTCGAATTGCATGACTGTACGATAATAATGAAATGAACGAATAATGATATGTAACAATAACAATTTCCATCTTCTTAAAAATATACTAAGCATTATTTAATAATTATATCATTCAACATGCGGCCATACGATATCATAATAATTTAAACTGTTATTACAATATTGCAGTGAATTCTGTAAAAGTACTCGTCGATCTGAAATTTCTTCATATACATGAGATACCATGCCATCTTGGGTTCTTACAGATTTCAAGCAGAAAATCGTTCCAATTCAATAAAAATTGTGAATAATTGAATCAGATAATTATATAATTAAATAGTAGTTTTTTAAAAGTATTTAAATTAAATGTTAATAATTATATAATGATTTTTTTCCTTTTCATTGAAAGAATAAAAATTTTCATTTCATATTTAATTATAAGGGCAAGATATATTTATGATTAAATTTTTATTTAGAGTATGTAAAAGATTTTATCACAAATTATCTGAAAAATTATATTAACAACTTTCAAATATAAGATTATATATTGGATTTAAAAAAAATCTACTTCTTCCTTGCGATTTCATTAATACTGCTCAATTAATAATTGTAAAAATCATTATAATTATCAAGTAAATAAATCAACTTGTACTCCTAATACTCTTAATTAATTTAAATGATAAATATTTTGAAAAATTAACTAATCAATTATTCTACATTTTTTTTATTTGATACAATATTTAAAGAAAATTTTAGTTCATAAACGATCTTATTATTTATGCATTTATACATTACTAAAACTAATATACAAATCTCATGTTAAAGTGATTCAATTTAAAATTTTAAACAAGAGTAATGAGTAAACTTACAATTGAAAGAGTTCCAACTATAATTTTAAACAAGAATAAACGATAAAATTTCAATTAAAGAGTTTGCTTAATACTTAAATTAAAAATAATGTTTAAATCAGTTTATTTCTTATTTTATTCCTAAAATAAATTTGTTTACCATCTAACTATATGGATGCTCTTTCTAAATATACAAATATAATTATACTTCAATTGCAATTACCAATTTGATTTGCGATATTTATTATACGTCTGTGAAAGTCTTTGTAATAAATTTTTATAATAAATCAGGTATATTTAACAATGAAATTGTTAATAAAATATCAGTATAATTAAGCGGGTTGCAAATTTATTTTACATATTTTCAGAAAGAATTTAAATATTATGACATATGGTAGTATGTAGAAAATAAAAAATTCTTAAAATCTATTTTAATCAGGCCATTTTCTTAAATTTTAGATATTAATCTTTACTCCCAAATAACCTTAACGGATTAATAATAGTTGTAGTAAAAAGTTTTCGATAAATCGAATTTTATGTAATATATGTCAAACAGAAAGATAATAAATTTGGTATTAAAAACTAAGGATTACACTAGCAATAAATATCAATTTATTCCGATTATGTTAGAATAATATGATCTTTCTGTTTTGGAAAATGACGAAAAACTGTTATTTATCGTGAAAAAAGAATATAAACAACGATGTTATTTTATTCATAATCGTGCTCGAGTGCTTTACATGCACATAATATATTAAAATGCATTAGTGTTGCGTATACAAGTCCATCTTAGATTCAACCAAGTTCTTCGTTCAATTTCATTCAAATAATAAAAATAATTTTACATTTATCACTACCACTTTATATTTTAAAATACATGCAGTCGGCGATTAAACTGTATCAAACTGATAAGATACGTGATATTTCAACGACGAACATTCCTATTTTATACCTGATTTAACCTAGTTTGAACATTTTTCTCAATACTGTCTATTAATAGATATTTTTTGCATTTCACAAATGGAAAAATAATAACATAATTAACTACGAATTAAAGTGAAAATATTTTGTATTCAATATTCAATTTGCAAAGATGAATGCAATAAATCACGGAATATTTTATAAAGAAATCTATTGATTTGAGTATATATAGATGTTATTTTTAATTAATTGAAATGAGTCTGTAAGGCTATTTAATTTATTTAAAAATTAAAACGTTGACTATAATAATCTGGATAATAATTCGTATTAATAATTAATATAACTTAAAATGTATTTGAATTGAATTAATAATAGCGAAATCACAACTAGATAAATTAAAAAAGATAAAATTCATTTTCAATCAATTTCCCTTATTATGTTTTGAAATGAAGTTTCAATATGAAAAGTATTTAAATAAAAAAATCACTATAAAAATAGTTGAAAAATTGTGCAGTTAAAATGTTGTGTTATAAGCAACTAGGAGAACATGTATATATATATATAATATTAATCTTAATTATTGTAATAAATAAAGTTGGAAAATTAAATTTAGATATTTTGAAGCTTAAAATTTGTTGGTTTTTAATACTTTTTTTTTAGACTTTTTAAAAATTTCAACATTTGTTAAATATTGGAAAATTCTATAAAATGTATAGGACTTTTGATTTTATAGCATAAAATCAATAAAATACTTTGATTGAAACTTGCATTTGTACAGAAATATACAGTGTATTTATTTCTATAGAAAAGAGATTTGCAAGATATCTTGACTTGTATTTTCCTCAAATGTCCACAGCAAAAAGAGATCACAATAAAAATATAAACAAAAAACCACTGCGTAAAAATCAAAAACTCGGGAAATATGAAAATACGTATATAACACATAATATATAACAAATTTTAATACATTTAAGTTATTTAAACAACACTCTAAGTAATACAAATTGCTAATTCTAATTTTATCACTAATGCCAATTAAAACATAAATTATTAATATTTTATAAAATTAAAAAAATATCTTACTGTTAATTGTTCTTCCCAACATTAAATTAGTTGTTGGTACTTAAAGGCTTCATATAGCTGATTTTCTAAATCAAATGCTTTTTGTAACAATGAAAATTGTTGTATATCAAAAGTTTTTTGGACAACAATAAGATATGAAATACGAAAAATTGAGTCTAATATATTTATTATATTTAGTTAAGTACTTATTATCATAAATATTTATTCTGTACATTTATATAGTCATATATTTAGATATTTATATATAATTTATTTATTTATTCTTTTGATTCTATGAAATTCAACGACTAAAAATAATAATAATGAAATAAATCCTATATTATTGATGGATTAGAAAAATTCGAAAAAGCGTAATACAATGCATTGATTCAATATATATATATATTTATTTATATGCATGAATACATTCGAATTGCATTGTGAATAGAAATGCAAAGTTAAGAAAAGTTATATTTTTATAATCCAGTGTAAGTGATTATATAATGTGAAATTTTTAAGTAAAAAGTATGAAATAAGACATAACCGTTTTATTTAATAATGGAAAAAAGTTTGAAAAAAATGTTGCCATCTCGTGAAAATACATATGCGTCAACATGTATATGACTTGAATTTAAATAATTTGACTTTCAGAAAATATAAAAAATACCATTATAAATCAAAAATGTAATCGTGCATATTTGAATAAATTTTATTGAATATCTTTCCGCTAGATTTTATTGCCCAATCAAATATGCGTAAAATATTGATTTATGTGATTGCATCGTGTTATCCTCTTTCGCTACTTTTACAATTCCCTGCGATATTCGATAGTTTTTTTTTTTATACGCCAAGTGCAATGACATTAAAAATGCATTGATAGTCCATTAATGCTTCGTCCGTTCAATATTAATTGACACGTTGAAATTAGAATTATTATCGAGGTATTTAATTGAGAGTATTGATATTTAATTGATGTTTAATTGATATGAACTTTTAAATTGTCATAAGCCACGTTATTATGAGGAAGTATTGCGGATTGACGGAATTTTTATTAATTACAAAGCAATTATTATCTCCACTATTATATTTACCAAATATATGACATTGCTATAATATAAGAATGAAATGTATCCATTTACGCGATTTTATACTCATACATTATATAAATAGTTGAATGCTTTAATAAAAATGTACTATATTAGAATAAACCAATTATGTAGCATAATTATTGTACAAGAAATATTTATTATCAGAATGTATTAATTTTATTTCTATTGGTTATTAAAATTTTTTTTCACTTGCTTAATTAAATAAATTAAAGTACCACAAAATAACTATGGATAATTTTTATATTCGTATTTAAATTTAAGTTTAGATATTATTCTGAAATTTGAGGAAATGATTTCAATGAATGACGAATAAAATAATAATTTCACTTAATGTACAATCGTGGGTAAAAAATGTTAAAAAGTTGTACAAATAAATATAATGTATTTGTCAGAAAAATATTACTATACCACAATTTTCATTTTAATTCTGTATAGTAAATTCCTTCACAATGAATTCACCAAATTGTAATAAACATTTCAATAGACTTATAATCAATGAACGGGAATTGGAGTTAATATATCGTGCAATCTTCCTTGATACGAGAAGTGATGTTTGGCTGAAGATTTTCGGTAGCAGCAATAACATTATTAATTACCAGTATTGTATTATGAATTACTGCGAATTAATGTTGCGAAATGTTGAGAAAAGGTATTTAAGCAGCAACAACCAAATGGCTATAAAGGCGATATTCATTGCTTGAATATATATTTTGTTTTGCCTAACCATTTTTCATCCCAGCATGAATGAATAATACCTGAATTTCTAATGGGCCAATTTAGTTTCGACGATATATCAAGGGATAGTTTACTGAAGGGCAACTCGAGCGAAACAAGTGCTTATTTCATTGGGCGGAGAGGCAAGGGAGGGTAATGAGAGCAAGACAGCCAACGTAATATACTAGGCGGCTTCTACTTAGCTTCCGATGAAGGAAAAAGTTTCGCGCAGGAGGAATGCCGGCTGGAGGGAGTAAGTGTGTGTGTGTGTGTGACCGAGCAACCTTAATAAGAGCCTAGTCTTGTCGAAAGTCCACGTCGGTATCGTATGCAGGCCACCTTACTATTTTATACAAGAGAGCGCGATTAATGGAGTTGAAGATTCGATGTCGAGGTCACGCGGTCTTCTCGCTCGTGGATATACGAGGGCTTTGTCGCTCAAAAAGCTTGATGATATCTGAATCTGATGGCAGCCTAAACATCCTTCGTCTTATTGAATTTATGATGTATTAAAGGCTCTCCTCTTCTCTAACCTCTTCATCAAGCACAATTTTTACCACGAATTTTAATCTACCAGCTATTGTAAATGTTAGGATGAAATATAGTGCTCGTGAAGCGATACACTTTGGTGAAATAAATTATCGAGCTTGCAAAAAATACCTGTTGCTTATGTTAAAGTAAGGAGCTCGCAATAGGAAAAGTCCGATAAAAGTCTATTTATCATATAACAAGTGGCGGTAAAAATACTTACTTTTAACATGCAAACTTACAATACACGTGCAAGCAACAATCCAAGGAAATTGACAGATTTGATAAACCTCGTCCAATTATTTATACACTCGAGCTCTATTTATTAAGTAATATTATAATTCAGAATATTATCCATAGAAATAATTATCGATACTAGTATATATACATATATTATAATTTAGTTTTTCTTTCTCAATTTATAAGCAACTAAATATCCCAAATATAAGACTGACTTTTCTAACCTTAACTAGAAAATTAATGCTTAATCAATTTTTAACCCTACATTTATTACATATACATATATATATGTATGTGTGCGTGTGTGCACAGGCTCGCAGAGTTCTTAAAATTGAATTGGATCAATACGATTGTCAAAGCTCCTCGACGGCTAACTGAAAGCAAGTACAAGTCAGTCATCTTTGCAGTCTACCATATCTTCTCACTAGATCATATTGTTACTTCGCATCTCTCTCCTCCCGAGTTTATTTATTTTGTTTTTTTACGGTGTCGTGAATGATTTATCTTACATTTTACGAGTCTCATTTTCCAGCGATTTCACTGTCAGAGCTTTCGAGGCTCATTGCATTTAGCCTCGAGCCGAGGACGAACCGTAGAGCCCGAGCTTATCTCTGACATGTAAAAAGAAATGAAAGGATCGCCTTTTCTCTTATGATTTGTAACAAAGGAGACATGGATAAAATAGTTTCTCTTATTTTATTTCTACTCTCTCTCTATTTGGTTATAGAATAAATTGGAGCGATCGGAGCGCATTTTGGGTTTCCTTTTCATTCGGCGCCCAATGGAAATTCATTAAAACGTAGCCGCATCTACTGTCCGATGTACTATTGCGATTCGTAATAACTCTATCGCAATTATAAATAATTTGCAATACGAGGATAAATCATATATATCATAAATAGGACCTTCGATAATGAAAATAATAATTAGCTATTCAATACAAAATTGAAACACATTTTTTATCATAAAATACAGAGAGAAATAGTCATTGTAGGACGGCGTATTTTATTACATCAAGTTATTTATTAGAAAGTGATGGCTGTATTCATTAATTTTACGATAGTTAATGATGAAACATATCAGTTGTGAATTCATTTTTAATTAACGATTAAGTATTTTACTATATGTCGTCGATTACGCCTACTACTAAGTCAATTGCAGCATTCATTTAACGTTATTATTATTATTATCATTATTATTATGAATATTATAGAAATAGTCCAGTATATTGCAGTAATACCGTTTTATATTTTTCTTTAATTATTTTTATCGTAATTAATTTTGAATAATTTAACCATATGGAACATAAATCATATGAAATAATTAAATTCTTCGTCAATTTGTCA
Source organism: Ceratosolen corneri (assembly GCA_030522565.1). Taxonomy (NCBI): domain Eukaryota; kingdom Metazoa; phylum Arthropoda; class Insecta; order Hymenoptera; family Agaonidae; genus Ceratosolen; species Ceratosolen corneri. The sequence continues at coordinate 28,891 of JAPYYT010000424.1, forward strand.
TGGATGTATATCAAAGCAGGTAAAATTTATTAGAAAGAAAAATTTGTATTAATATACTCGTATACGAATTCCTATCTAATTGTCTGATAATTAATAAATTATTATAAATCTATCGAATTATTCATATTATTTGAGATCTTGTTTTTGCAAATAAACGACAGAAGTATATCGATATATCTTTCTAAATTAACCTTCTGACTTTATTATGAATTAATAATAAGCACCTTACATAATGAAATTATAAACTAAATCAATATGTCCAAAGAAAAATACCAGCTCTAAATTTGCTTCGAAATCTTATAAACTAAAGCCAAATATTGGTACTGCGATTCTATGGAACATTATGAACCATTTGATGTATATAATACGATATAGTAACGAGGAAACTTAATTCGCTCATTGTCCTACCATTTATAAATATTATTTATGATTTGACGCTCACGTGGACATGCAGTATCGCCAGACATTTATTTACAGGTATTCTTTATCCAATGCCTCACGACACAGACGTAAAGCATAAAAGTATAATATGCGTGAAAAAATAACACGAGCAAGACACGAAAGGGGGAAAAATTAGGCCAAGCAGAGCAGGAGATGAGCGTCGACAACTCAATTTCAGCCGAGTATACACACACACACACACATACACCAACGAGGTGCAAAATCAACCAGCGCGCCAATTTGAAAGGTACTCGCTGCTCGCAGCTGCCCTACTTACAAGGTTAACCAAAAATAGCGAGAATGTCTCTCTCCTTGTAATTACGCGAAGCTGCTCTATGTGACTTTGCACGTAACAAAGCCTCGGCATGAATCAATCAGTGTAACTCACCTATGTTTATTCTAAAAATCTTGGTCTTCCGCAACGTTGATTGATTAGCCTCACTCCCGATAATTGACATCACTCGATACAAGCGATCGACTCACATGTTTAATGCATCGGTCGAATATAATTGTTTTTCAAGCGAAAGTTGGCTCGACATTGCACCAAAAAATATTGCACGCATTTTTCGGAGAGGACATAGTGGAAAGTGCAGGCGATTCGACAGCTTCGAAATAAAATTGTATTCAAACAACGTCAAGTTCAGTGGGAAAAACTGCAAATATGTTTGGGTAAATAGTGCCTGAAAATAAGGAGCGATTTTCCTTTATGTTTGCAATTTCACCGACATTCCATTTAAAACTTTTATATCTCATATAAATTTTAGACTCCCATATTTATGCTACTTATAATTTATATCTGTTATTAAGTGCAAACTACTTAACGTGATTGACAGCTCTATATTCAAGAATCTATATGTAATTTATGGTATGTACAACAATAATAAACTTTCAGCTAACAATGATTATAATGCGTTCGCGTGAATATAATGTGAATGAACTAATAATATAGCAATCATTTTACGATGGAATCCAAAGACTTTTGCCAATTATGCATAATATAGAGATAATTATAGTATATTGTATGCCAAGAAAATAGAATATCATATTTATAGGGAAAAACTTTCTAAATAGACTACTATATTCGAGAAAATAAAATAAATAGCTCAACCAATCCATCCAAAATATGCAGCTGAAACATCAATTTTAGGATGATACTACTGACATCCTAACGAAACACACACACACACACACAAGCCCGCGCCTACTTAATAAATATTTATACTCAATGTGCATGTGTATTTATTGTTAAATATGCACGAGCGCACGCACACATCAAAATATTATGTTTGCAGTATAAGGATTGATGAAATAAGTATTTTCATTAGCAAGAGAAAATATATGCCGAGTCTTTAGAATTTTTTTGCACATAAAATAGACAAGAGTCTCATTTTCACCCCATTTCACTAGTGACAGAAAATGAGGGTAAAAAGACATGCGTTTTCCGAGTTAAAGTAGTACTGCTTTGTATTCCTGTTTATTCTCGTTCCCGGAATGAAAATATATCAAGCAACCTTCTTTCCCTTCTCTCTTGCTCATTTTATTTCTTGCCTTTCTTTCCTCTCTCTCTCTTTTTATTGCTTTTTATAAATTGTATCACGTTAGCTAAACTGCTTTTTAATTTGAGTTTTAACTACCTCCATTAACCAATCCTAATAGGAATATCATATTTCCTTCTCTTGAGAAAAATGTTTAATGGTTTAAAAAAATTGTAAGAGTTTTTAATAGTAATGTTTGCGAATTAAAACCTAAAATGCTCTACAATTTCGAAAATATAGGTAAAATAATAGCCAGTTGATTTAGTTTAGAAAATATACACTATATTTATATATATATATATATATATATGTTGCATGTTATATAATTGTAAAATTATCCAATACTGAAAATACAATATTCTTTAGAATAACATTTATATAAATTGCCATATTTAATATAACAATATATGCATATTAACAAAAATTATGATATTTCATTGCAATTCGAAATGCACTAAATGACATATGCATTAATAATGCGTGAATTCATGCAATTGAAATTAATTAATTACATTATGCAACTTTATAATTTGTTATCTTTTTTTTTCGAAAAGATAATATTAAGTATATAAGCGAATGAAAAATTGTCACATATTTTATTACACCCAGCATGATAGACAGTGAAAAAAAATACATTTGAATTAATTTATTTGGAAATATATAATGAAGAAAATAAAATATCTGGAATAGATGATTAATTGATACAAATGAATTTAACAGAGAGAATGCAAGTTTGTCTTTAACAAAGGATAAAGTAGAAATATTAAGTCGAAAAGAATGAATGAATAAATTAATAAATATGATTTTAATATTAGAATATAGTTATTAAAAGAATTTGTAATTGAATATTGAGCCAAAGTAAAATGAATCAATAAAATACAAATAACTGAGATACATATGTACTATATTATACACAATTTCATATAATTTGAAACATAAATTTTCTTTTATTAATTTTTTTAATTGTTTTGACAGTTGATAATATATTATCACATATTAATATGAATTTTCATTGTTACAAACAGAGAATTAATTATTACAAGTATATGAAAATCTATTTGTATCAATACTATCGATAACGTCAATTTTTATTAGTCAATTATTATTATTATTATAGTACTAAATTAATAAAAGACTATTTTTATATTGAAACGTATACTTTCTTATGTAATAAATTCAAAACAAAATAGCTGTTAATATAAAAATTTGCAATCGGAAGTTTTCTTTTTTTTAACTTATTACAATGCAATATGTTTATATACTTTAATAATAAGTAACTTTACAACACTAATAATAATAATAATATTTTTTCATATTATTCGTGCATTTTATATATTAAAATAATGAATTGCAATTAAGAGATTTGATTGAGCTTGTAAATTAAAGAATTGTCAATGAATTCAGAGTGTCACGTTTCAGAGTGTGAGTTATAAAATTCAAGAGTCTAGTTTTTCCAGTTTATTGTCACTCCTTCATCAACATTACTCTATTTTATTGGACTCTATCTTATTGGAACAAAAATTTTCATTGAATTTCCTTTCTTCGAGCATCTTATATGACTTGTAGAGAAACTTTCCATCCAGATAACGAAACTAATGAACACAGCTTTAGCAACTCCATCGGGCTCGATCAGCCTGAACTCCATCAAGAGGAACATCCGAACACACAAAGTCATACTCGATTCTACCATAGTCATACTGTTATGGTACTATGTACCATTACTATACTTTTGCTCAATACGCGTAATTGACTCCACGTAATATTATGGTTCATTAGTGATTTGGATAACTTTATGCAGCATCATTATCATTATTATACTTCATAACGAGTTATAACCAATACCAATACTAGTAATATAATAACCAATACCAATACTAGTACTACTTTCTGTATACTTATGGCGATGTTAATTTGTAAGTGCTCGGTAACTATAATTATGAAACACCAGCTAAATATGGATATTTCATGAATAATAGAATTTCAATGTATTTTAGCTTTAAGCTTTAGCTCAGACTTTAATTTGGTATGACAATATTGTGATTATTGTTTGATAAGATATGATAGAATTTACCTTTTTAAATAGAATATCAATGGTTTGACATTTCAAAAGAATGTTACTAACGAGCATTCGCCATCAAGAATTTATTAAAAAAAAACACAAACTAAATAAAATTTACCTATATTATATAGAGTACTGGTCGATCAGATTCATCGAGCTGATTAAATTTAATATTTTATAATGGAAACTGTAAACTACTTGCGTATACAGAGACGAGTAGTTGAAACTCTTAAAAATTCGTAAAAATTTAATCCTCGTAATTAAACACTTAACCATAGTAATATCTTTCCCGTAATATTTTCAATACTATTTGTTGTGTATATGAAGCGTTAGGAACTTGTAGTTTCTGTCTACGTATAATCCTCTATAAATAAAATTAACTTGAAATGAAATTACATAGAATGTAAGGAGAATATTGCTTGTATCTGCAACTGACCGAAAAACATAAATATATTAAACTACATAAAGTACACATTTTCGTTTACCAATAATTATTTAAATGGCGCGTTTATCATTAGTAAATTAAGTGAAAAACAATTTTACGTACAATTATAAAAATTTCTGTATAAATGCTTTCATTACAATTATTGCAAATTATTCCGAATGTCTACGCGTGTTTAAAGTTTAATTATATCTACCCCTAACTATAAATTCTGCGTAATTAATCATTGTTGATGGGCTTCATGTTTTGTTGCGTGCGGTGTGGTTACGTGAGCGCCAGCCTTGGTGGCGTTTACCGTCTTCCTGGAGTTGGAAAGAATCTTTTTTGCTTTCTGGATCGCTTCGATTTGTTGGGTGTTCTGCTGTGGCTGACTGATTCTGTTTCTGCAGCCATCTGTTCGTCAATCGTGTCCAAGATCCAATTGTCCATGAACTCTTTTAACTGTTTATACGTTGGGCAGTCATTCTCGTGTGTTCGGCGTTCAGCTTTCCAGGCATTGGTAGCCTCAGTATCAAAAAGCTTTGTTACGAGAGCAACCAACATTGATTCTTTCATATTGCATTGACTTTGCTGTTCGAGGATTAGTTGGTGACCTAACACCATCGCACCTAGGATTTCTCGTGGTGACATGGGTCGAGCAGGCTTGAAGTGGTCTGCCAGAATTGCAGCGTCGATGTTAGCCTCTGCTTTCCTTCTCGGGTTGGAGTAACGTTTCTTCAACATGTCCCAACTGTCTTGCAGAGAGTCGTCCTCGGGGTCAGGGTTGCATATGAATTCAAGGGGCTCTCTTTCCAAATACTGCTTAAGATAAAGGAGCTTGCGATAGTCCGTGATGTTTTTATTTTGCAGGATGACAGCGTTGAAGGCGCTGCTGAACTCAGGCCAGGCCAAGTAATCTCCGTCAAACTTTGGAATCACCATCTCAGGCACTTTGTATTCCATGCTCGACTTATTTTCCATAATTGTTTGAGGTTTGGCTTTATTATCCTCGGCTAACTTTAACGCTCCGATGCCATGACCTATTGACATTTTTATTGTTTCACGAAGCTCCATCTCTTTCATCGCTTTTTCTTCAGTGATGTACGAAGATTTAGCTATGTCGGTGCACCAACTGTCCATCAGGAATTCATCGTTATTTTTAAACTTACTATGCCAATAGTTTACTCGTTCTAGTGCTTCTTTGTATTCTAATAAGCTGATTGGGGCGGCAATGTATTGTGCCAATTCCATCAGGATTGAGATGAATTCATCTTGCTCCTCCAATATGTATTGAATCAGCGTTAAGGTGTTCTTAGAGGGGTCGGGAGCCGACCTGGATGCCATTTCTGATGGTGGTGGTGGTGGACTACGTTGCATAGCACTGACACCTCAATCACTTATTATCACCAAAAACTCCTTCTCTTGTGTGTTGATGGGACGTTGCGCGGGTCGGTAGAAGATCGTGTTAGCCCGATCGGCGTGGGGCAGCCACGCGGGCTTGTGGTGGCGCCACTGGCGGCCGGCCCAAGATGGAAACGATTGCACTGAGCCGCGTTCTGCTGTCTCTATCAGTCCACTATCCGGCTCGAAGGACCAAATGTTCGGGCGCGCACCCGAGTGTGTGAATTCTCCCCACGAATGTGTGAGAGAGAAAAAGATAGTGGAAGGGTCGAGATGGCAGGGTAGAATGAATCGTAGACAAAATAGGCGGTTTTAATGCCGGTTAACACTTGGTTTTATTGAGCACAAAATAACTTGAAGAAGTCGCACTTGTTTAAAAACAGTCAATTACACTATTGTCGTTAGAAGAATCGTTGTATGCCGCACTTACACAAATACGCGAAGCGTGGATGGTTTATTGGATATTTGTGCTTTCTTTGTGCTTTTATGCGATCGGTTTCCCGCACTACCGCACTGGTTACGCGTGAAATGCCGCGGAGTTGGCTTATAGTTTAACAAGATAATCCAAGTCCGAAGATGGCGGCGAGGGGCTCCGTAATACACTTGAATTACGCATAGACGTGGTGGCGGCGTGGTCGTGGCGTGGTCTTACAGGTCGTTCGGCTTACTGGCCGAAGAGGTCTCGATCGGCGTCCAACAGCCAAAGGAGATTACGTATCTTCGTTACTCGTAAAGGTGAACATTCAGCGTTGAGTGAGACGAGGTGAGACGTAAACTTGCCTCTTGTTACGCTGCTCCACAGATGCGCTCCTTCTAGCGTAGCGAGCTCAGCGTCGGGGATAAGCTGCTTCTTGTGTACAGACGCCGACTGCTGGGTTGGAGAGAAGACTCGAGTTGTAAGACGGAAGGTACTGGACTGGAGACCTTGAGAGGATTCTGCCCTCGGGCTGCTTGCGGTCTTATTTTGTAGCCGCAGGGCAAGCTAGGCCGCCGAGGGTGTCCAATTATCGGGTGGTGGGGGGTCAACTAATTTTCCTACTCCAGTGAGATTGATGAGCATAGAATGTTACCACCAAGAGAAAGGGGGGAAGGAGGGGGCGATGGCCAAGACGGCGGAGAGGGGGCTGCGTTTAAAGTATGGCAATCACGAAATATCAGATATTCAAATATAATAATCGCAAATAATATTCATAATATAATAAACAGATATTGTAGCAGAAATAACATACAAAATAAAGACGGTAATATATAGTGACGACTCGGGATTCTGTCGGAATCCCGAACAATAATAAAATTATATAAATAATTATCTTAAAAATGCTCTGGATCAAGATAAACATATGAAAATTATAAGTTTAGTGTATCTCACTTCACTCACCTTCAATTTATATCCATCTTATTGATTAATTATTCGAAATTCCAAAATTTACTCCCTTTAAAAATTCATTGCCTTTTACCACAAATAATCAAAACGATCTCTTTACATTAAACATTTTTCATTTCATTCAATTAACTATAATATTTTCATCTTCAAATTTATTTACGTGAAATATTCGTTCATTTCAACGTCAATTTCTCATCCTTTAAATTAATATTTTTACTTGTCTACAGGAGATATATTTATTTGTAAAAGTCTATATGTCTATATTTGTAAAGTCTATACAAACTATGGATATTGTAGAATGCAAATTTAGCCGCTATTTTTACAAACGGTACATCAAATAAATTGTTCGTTAAATTAAACTTTGTTTACCATAGCCTTGTGTTTCATTTATTCTGATATAGAATTTTATAGATAGATGCGGTCGAGCAACAGAGTTGAGCTATCAAAATAAATCACATAATATTATAGTTAAGCTATTTCTAATATTGTAAGAAATTAATTAATTCGTTATCGACGCTTATACTTCATTATTCAAAACTACAAATTTTCTTTAAGAATTAATTTTATCTATTATTATCAAGTCGATTATAGCTGAAAATAAAAATTGGAAATTATTGTGTCTTCAACAATACTTTTATTGAAAAAATCAATTTTATTCAAGTTTGAATTGATATTTTCAATAAGCATATAGAAAAGGATACACAAATAATTTAAGTTATTAATATAAAATATCTTATTTAGAACATTTGGATATTTAATGCTAAATTGAAAGATTTCGTTTTTAAGAGAACCTTACGTTTCTAAACACATACTTAATTCTTGAGAAATTTCGACAAACCGAAGCAGACAATTGCATATGTTTTATTATAAATGAGTCGATAGGTTATTTTAGTCATTTGATAATATTTAGATCATTTAAGACTTTAGTCCTTCACAATGTAAAATATATTAAGTTTCATAAACAGTAAAAGAACATATAACTCTAAACATATATCCAAAATTTATATTTAATGTATGAATATAATTAGATATTATATTAAAATTAAAAAATTTACTATAAAGTCAAAAATAATTGTTGATAAAATCCCAAACTCAATATAAGCTGAATAATTTTTTTGACGCGATTACCTTAAGGGACTAATGTTTTACACATAATATAAACGTTACAGCATGTATGTTTTTTATTTTTAATCAATAATTTGAGATTTATGAGCCAAATGATAATGCTAAAATATCATGTAACTTTTTATATGACATAGTCTATAAAGTTGTAATGGTAAAAATAGTTTGGCAAAACATAAGAAACAAGTATCTGCTTTTGTAAATTAATATTTTGGGCCTATATTTTTCATAAAATATATTTATTAATGCAAATTAAGTAAGTAATCTTCTGAATTCGCACAATACATTATTTACTTTATTTTAAGAGAAGATAAATAGCTATAATAAAATATACTAAATTGGATGAAAATTAAAATAAATATTTTCAAATACGAGTGATTTACACACACGCACATACACGCATATATGTGTAGGTTGAATTTTGTTCATGACAATATTCAACTGTGATGTAAAAGTATAGTTACGAGAAAAACAATATTGCGTTACTATACTATAGTATCTCATAAATGTACATATAATACTCATGAAATCATTTGTAAAAGACGATTTATAAAATTATTTAGTGTGTGCATTTTGTTGAATATGGTAATGCATTTTATTACGTAAATAGCTTTTCGTTTCATTCAGAATTTAATTTAATCTTCGCTTACACTGCTGACTAAATGTGCTTTTATGACAATGAAGTCTCCTCTTATAAATATAAAAATTCTTAAATTTTAATGAATTTTCATACCATTTACCATCATTTTATTGTCACTATCGCGCTGGTTCAATGTTTCTAAATTATTTATATTTCATTAACATACGCATACTATTCATTTTACTATACGTTCTATAAAATACTTTTTCTTCTATGTTTGTGTAGCATATATATACATATATATATATGTATATTTACACTTTGTAATTATTAAAAAGCTACATTTATATAAAGAATGCTTGAAAATTGAAAATAATTATTTACTAAAAACATTTTAAAGACATAATTATTTAAACGTGTGTTTAACTTGGAAAGCCTTTTATCAAATTGTTGCATATGCATTAATTTTAAACAGCTAAGTTTTATAATGAATATGAAATTTGTTTATTGCATAGGTCTGTAGTTGAACCTGTAATTAAACTTAAAAAAAAAATACTTTCTATTCTTACGCAAGTAAATCACATTATTTTAATTAATTAATTATTTCATTAATTGTTTCGATGATTTTTGAAAATTGAAAAGCTAATATATATAATATATCAATAGATAAAAAAATGATATATAAAGCTATAAACCGTAAATATCTAGAAAAGAATATCTTGAGTTTATTTTATAATCATAAGTATGTTCACCGTATTAATTTTTGAATACATATATGTAGTTTTTTTTTCTTTAAATTTACTGTAAGCTACCTCTATTCAACTCTATCCCTCTGTCTCGATCTTTTCATATTTTATTTGTTGCAAAAGAGAAAAAAAATGCTGATATTACAGTAAAGACAGCAACAACAATAAGTTGTAGCATTCTCTCTGGTGCGAAACAATGTCTTCTAGTAAAGATTTGTAGTTCAATTCTGCTTTCCGTATTCTTACGCTTCGTAGGGAATCGCAAATTTATGATAAGAATACAAAACCATTAGGTTTTCTTTTATATTAATAGGTGTGCCTGTAACATAAAAAGAATGCCATAATAAAAGAGTAAAGTTAACGTTACATTATAAACAGAGTATAGAAGAGTATTAAATTTAGCGAGATAATTATTAATAATTTTGGATGTTTATGCTTGTAAAAGATTATAGATTCCTGTTAATATCACACCTTCCGATGTGAATAAAAAAAAATTAAATACTCATCTTAACTTTTTTTTTTTTTTTCGTATTTACTATAGTGTGCTATAGTTAGTATAGAAAAATGTGAATTTTTTTTCATCGCATACATTGATAAAATAAGGTATGTATATTTTAAAAGAATATAACACTAACTAATTCAATAATCTTACTGAGTGAAGTTATACAATGAAGTAAAATTTCAATATTATTCAAAAAAAAAAAAAAAAAGAATCCGAATACATAATTTGAGTATATTATTTGCATTGCCACTCCCAAACGATTCATTGGCTATACAAAATTTAAAACTGATAGTATTATTATAAATATGAAATTAATAGATAATAATGCAAAAAGTAAAAGAATTATGGTAAATTGGATGGATGAAACATAGAAATTTATAGAGAATTAAAGTGCATATGTGCGGCACATGTGAAGAGTAAGGATGAATAAAAAGTGTAAAAATAAGTAAAATGTACGTTGACAGCTTGATGGTTAAAAAGAAAGGAAAAGAAAATTAAAGTGCAGCTAGCGATTTCTTTGAGAAGTAAGATTTTTCATTACTTAACAATGCAGGCGTATATAAAATTTATTTATACACGTATAAAATTATGTAAAATTATATAAAAATAAAAAGTTTAAAACGGCAGTATAAACAGTATGACAAATGTATTTAACATTTTGAATTTCCACATCCAGGCTCTTAGTATTCCTGGCGTCTTCTCTTTTATTCAGATCGATGAAAGCAGAAGACAATATAAATATTCAGCGTTTATAAATTTGCATGGGTTGTTCGCCCTAAATTTATCCGAGTTGAATTAACTTTGGATGGCTACATAAGAGTGCAATAATCCTCCTTGCTAAGCAATGTTCGGAGAGCAAAAGATAAGGATAAATAGAAAAAGGAAGGAAAAAGGGGAATGAATTTGTATTATCAACTCAAATTTCTTTTATATGGCGTACTTACGCCATATTATAGCCAAAATATATATATATATATATATATATATATATATATGTATGATTCATGGTCTGAAAAAAATTAAGACCAACGTCTTTTATGTATAGAATTATTTGTATATTTATAGATGAAAAATTTATAAATAATATATCAATAGATATTTCCAACATGAGACATTATTAATAATTAAAATACGATGAAAATCTACGGAAGAAATGTCTTAAGACGGAAATATTTTCATAGTTTTTAAAACCTTATGGAACCACACCTGACCATAAAATATTTCAAATATTTAGTGAGTCTTACTTATATCGATGAAAAATTTATTTATCATATATAAATGTAGGCTTCTACATTTTTCAATTTGTATCTCTAAACAAATAGTTTTACTTAAAAAATCCAACAATAGTTAATCATATGCATATGCAAAAATGTAATTATTAAAACATTGAAAAAATTCGTGTATGTAAAATGAATTTATTAAATTCATATACGAATAACTTCTTTTATAAAAATATATTATGAATGTAAAAATTTAGCAGACCATTTTGTTTTATGGTAATAAATTATTGCTAAATATAATTTAAACTTGTTCAATAGAAGATCAGAATACGTTAATTGACCACTTTTACCGAAAGGTCTTGTTTCAAAATCATTAGACAAAAATCGAAAGTTTGTACGAATGTTAGTACAATAGTATGTTGTGTTTACATAAATTTGCATATATATATATATATATATATGAATGTAAGTTTGCCAGTGTGGTAACAGATGGATTTCATACACACATCCTTGGCAACGAATTGGTAGCTTATGAGATTATTTTATAATCGGATTGGCTTGCGGATTTCGTATCTGCAATGTAATCCGACTTTTCTAATCATTAAATTTTCATTCCACGCTTCCATATATGCTTCCATTATATTGACATTTATAAATTTCGTACAAGAATGCAATACATTTAAAACAATTATATGCATGAAAATGAATTGGGTGATGAAGCATAATAAATTAATTAAATTATCAAGATAAAGTTAATATTATACGTAAATTTTTTATGAAATAATAATATTTCAGATTGATACAAAAATATTAATCTCTATATGTCCTCTTTAGCATATTATTATGTTAGTGTACATATTGCATATTAACATATTAATTAATGAAATATAATTTCTGCATAAAGCATTTTTTGATGCAATTTATTTAAATATTTGTAGTGATATATATGTTATTTTTGTACTATTAATAGACATTCTTAAGGATAAATAAAGTATTGTAGTATCAATAAATTTGTATTTCTCTTTTATTTAATAACAATAAATTTTTATTATCCCGATATCGTACATTTTAATATCTGTTGAATATTTTCTTCAAGACTCACCCATACTATAAATATATCTACTATACTTCCATGATATTAATTATTAATAATTATATACTTATAATAACAATTATATAATATCAGGCAGTAGGTAATCTTTATTAAAATACATGTTTACAAATAAATAGATAATAAATGAATGAAGAAATTGAATAATTTTTAATATGTTCAAATAAATTTCTTTTGTTCTTTAACTGCGTTTATAAATAGCGTTTTTATTCGGAAAACCTTGTATAATCTATAAGACGACGAATGTTCACATCTTATATGAATAAAGAAAACAAAAATTTTAAATATAAAATGCTTAAAATGATTATTGAATATCTGAATTTTATTTGCATAGCAAAAATTTCATGCATACCAATAATATTTCTTTTGGAGTATATGTCAAACTTATTAAATAAGAAACGATCTATAAAAACAATCAAGAGTACAAAAAATATCATTAAAGAGTATAAATATTATAAAGAGGCTTGGAGTAATTGAATAACTGAAAAATCAATGTTTGTCATTAGAAATATTTGGCAAAATTTTAATTAGATTTTTCAATACCTCACTCGAACTTCTTTACAACTAATGTTTTATTTATAATATATATTTTATAATTGGAACTGGACATTTTAATTGGCTTATATTTATACAAAAGTTGGAATTCAGGAGGCTACTAAATATAATCGTGAAATAGATTTTGTTATTATAACTGACAATTCGGAGATACGTGAAAGGTAGTCGACTAACAAGCCTATCAAGAAGCACTTTGCTGCCATTCCCGACATGTCGAGTACTGTTTCCTTGTTAAGAAACTTTTTTATTCCCGCAATTGCAATTCAGTAGTGACATGCTAATAAAAAATTCTCTGTTTTCTCATAATAACCATTTTAACCAATGTAACTCGCAATTTGCACTTGAGTACGTAACGTGTAATTCTAACAACGTTAATGCTTTAATTGCAATTTAGGTTCGTGGAGGGCTTTTAAGCAAACTAAGCTATTAATCAGTAAGAAAACGGCATTGATTCGCGCGCGAACGATAAAATTCAAAAAAGTGCGTCAAGGCATTTTCCGCCCACACATGAGCGGAAATAACATTCAAATGCGCACAATCACCACAATGCAAATATATCGTGCATGCGTGATTAGCATTAGCATGCAATTATTATGTAATAATTATGCCCCCCCCCTTCCAAATGTCAATGCACCGTTCTGTTTGCTTCTGTTCGACAGGCGGGAGAAGTCATGTGACGTCGCGCTGGCTCGCGTCACGTCGTCGGCCTGTAAGAGTGAGAGGGCTGATCGAGGTGAGCGAAGGCGATGAACGGGGACGCTCAGGGCGAGCTCCAAGAATGCGGCACCGGCAGCGAATATGGAAGCGGGAGCGAGGAGACGGCGGCTTTGTTGAGCCGCCCGAGCGTGACACCCCTCGTGGTCGCACCCCAGGCCGTCGTCGTCCTCGGTGGCGCCTCCTCCTCGTCCTCGGGGAGCGTGAGCATCGGCCAGCCGAACAATGTCGGCACTCCGGGGCCCGTCGTCCAGACGAGCACCTCCACCGTCTCCGGCCAGGGCAACAAGCCTGTCCTCCAGAGGCAGGATCGCGCGACCTACCTCGTCGCCTCGCCCCAGCTCTCGGTTTCGGGCTTGGGCGGCTCCGAGGAGAGCGGCACCGGTATCGAGGACCCGGCCACCAGGTCGGTCCCCGACATTGAACTCCAATGCAGACTGGACGAGCAGCCTCCCATGCCTGTTATGCCCACCATCTATCACGCAGGACATTATAGGCCGAGGCAGAGTCACGCCTACAGATGTCGATGTGACAGAAGAGATTCCTTGGCTCCGTCATCGGCCTTGCATTTGGCCAGAAGTGTCTCCAGGTAAGAATAACTTGTCGAGGGCCGATAGGAGTGCGTGGTTCATTAGCGAGTGCACTTGTATATATTTCTATTACTTTGTATTAAATTATTATTGCTTTGTATTGGCTGCGCCAGTTGGCTGGCAGTCGATTCCAACACTTAATACCAAATGCAGTAAATAAGCCTTAAAGTTTATTACATTCACTCTTTATTGCCCTATTGCCGGTGGTATCAAATTTTTATTAAAATTGCCGGTAATTTTGTAAGAGGAATTGAAAGCCCTTCGACATGTTAAAGTGTTTTAAGAGGCTTTGCACAGTGCTGGCCGCTTAAATTAATTCACATTTAAAGCTGCTATGAACACAATATCACGTGGCATGCGTGCAATAAATAATTTGCAGAGTAATAATCGGCCATATTTCACTTCGACGTTAACCGCCTTACACGTGAAAGCAGTGCACTTTAAAAGAATTCATATCCCATAGCCATTCATCACTTTATTACATACAGCACATGTTAGATTTACTTTAATTAACAATCTTTCGTTACTACTCGTTACTGGGAAATAATCGTAGGAAAGTCAAATATTTTTTCCTTAAAGCGCCGAAATCCTACACACACTAGATATTTCACTCGAGGCTCTTTGCAAAAGACTTAACAATTTGTTGTCTGAAAATATTACATCTAGTTTATCTGGCTTATCAGATCAAACTGAAATAACAAAATGAAATGAGAAAGAAAACATTGACTGAATAGAATTTAATTTTTCAGCTTATATTCGATTTTATTTATTACTAATCTGCAGGAAAATTATGATTAAATTATATAGAGTACGTTAAAAATGCTATATATATATGAATTTTCATTTTCTCATTTGTCTGAAAATTCCAAGTATTGTAAAATAATATCTATGATTATTTTTAATTAACTGTAAACAACTGATTTAGCCACTGTGTGCGTGTGCGTGTGTTATATTTATATATGTTCATTTGAAATAAGTTGCCTGTAATTATGAAGTTGAGTGTAACCAAATGAAAATAACTTAGCACAAATAATACAAATATTTAAAAGCCTTAAAAAAAATATGTAAAAATGTTTACAAAGTTTTAATAAATGAAATACTCTCGCGACAAAGAGTAGTAGTTATTAACTTGTTTCAAAATGCACAATCAATTTTAAGTTTTTAATAATAACATTTGATTATATTAATTTAAAATTGTTGAATATTTTCGATATGATATAATTTGGAATTTTATAAACGACACTTAAGAAAAGAAAATTATATTTTAATGAATTTCTATTAAAAGAATATCTTGAAAACATATTTATTCTGAATTTATTCTGAATTTATTCCGAGACAATAATACGTGCATTTAAGCACTAATCGTAAGTAATGAAAATAAAATTTGCATTTATTATATTATCATAAATATTTTGTAAAAACCATTCTGCTTATAAATTTTCAATCCTGAAACTAAATTGAAATAAATTCAAACTGTGAATTATAAATTGTTTGTTTGCTGATAATTATTTGACGAAAAATAGCAATAACTTTTGGTGCACAATACAATATAATATCTTGGATATTCTCTATCGAGTTTCTATTTCTTCCATCTATTTCATCGCTCATTATATAATGAAATGATAATACGAGAATTGCAAATACCCATCCCCACCATTTTTATCACTCAGCTGCACTTTAAATTTCAATCAACTCATTGTCACGTACACTTACATCTACGTGTGCGCGTGTGCGTTCGTGGTTGAGAATTTAGGCAACCCCCTTTCGAAACATAAACGTTTATTGTACGGATGTCCAACTGCAGTCCATCCATCGACTTTACAGTCGCGTGTTTCAACTCATCCGCTATTTGTAAAATCGATTAAGGCTATCGATTTCGCGTCCGTGTGTATTCGCCAACGAGGAATGAGAGGGTTAGACATGCGAGCCTCGTCACACGTCCGTGCATCTATAGACTTAATATTGCGAAAAATAGACACACTCGCCCTAAATGCTAATCTTTCTCTCTCACTTCACCACGCTCTCTCTCTCTCTCTCTCTCTTTGTTTATTCATTTGTCGTCTTTGTCGCTTTTTTCACTCTTCCTCGGTCGCTTCTTTTTTTATCGCACGCCTCCTCTAATTTTAATTTATGTGTATTCGTCTCACCACTCCGAGCTGTATTTTTTTTTTACGCAGCCTAATTGACGACCAATCAGCACTAAAACTATTAAAAGCTTTTTTCAGGTTATTCAATCAGCAGATTGATAATAAAGAGCAACTGTTTTTTGTTTTTTTTTCGACTGTTCTCCGGCCTTTCATGCTCAAATTAAATTTATTATTAAATAGGAATCGCATCGGTAATAACAATGGATAATCGATAGTCTTCGTGATTGAAATATCGTGTATGAAATATAGGATGGAACGTGGTTTATTCTACTTATGCGCTGATGATATAAATTCTAAAGATACCATAAGCTAATGTTTATTTTATGAATGTCTTGAATGCTATGCCATGAAAATGTTACGCGAATAGAAATGTAATCCGTAATTAGGTTGTAACTATTGGAATAGCTTAGAAAATTGTCGGGGATTTTTGAAAAATATCAATCAATGGAAGCTTTCCGTGAAGTTTCACAATAATTGCGAAACTAGATGAGCATTTGATATCGAAAGAAATATTTATACTATTTTTAAAATGCGTATGTTCTTTTATACTAAAGTATTATACCAGGTGTCATCGATAAAATATTAAAAAGCGTATTACATATGTTTATTTACATTCTTGTTTTATAAAAATAATAATCATTAGTTCACATCGACTAAAAACTATATTTATAAATTTTATTTGCAATATATAAAATATTTATTAAATGAAAAAAATCATACATTTACTTAATTTTACGTGAATGTTTTTTCTTATTATTCTGTTATTTTCAATTAATTACATTGGCAATTTTTTTTAACTAAATTTAGGAGAATAAGTTATATTTAAAAGAAAAATTCATTCACGATATAAAAGAATAATTATGTTATATATACACGAATAAGAATTATTATAAGATAGCATTTTCCATTATGTATTATTATTACACATTTCAAAAAGAATTTATTAAAATTACTCCAATGTAATTTTTCCCGATGTACGATCAGGTTAATTTTTCAAAATTGACAAAAACAGTAGTGAGCGTAAAGTCGTCGATGATTGAGATCAAAGATTCCTCATCGGTATAATTAAATTTTAGCCTATTAGGAATCTGCATAGTTACAGGGGTGTAAAATCAAGTATGTAACACTGAAGAGCAATGCAGTGACGCGCATGCGATAGTGGAACAAAGCTATTTATGATCAGCCGGTACTACATAAATAATTTTCTCTCCAATCATGTTTTTATTTTCTCATTCTTAAATTATATAAATAAACGTTATTAAAAGATAAATAAAATGCTCTTGTTGATAAAAAAATCTCGAAAGTCCATGCCTGTGTAATATATATATATATATATGATATTTTTCAAGGAAATTACTATGAATGCCTGGAAGATATGAAAAAGACTGAGAGATAATTTTAATTATTACTTAGAAATCAAGTTTGTTCATTAAAATTATTTAATTTTTATGGATGATTTATTAAGCAAAAACATCTAGGAATTAATTAAAAATTTATTTGATAAAACCGTTGATATTCGTTCCAATACATTTTTAAAGTAGATCAAAGATGCATATACTTAAATTGCATTGAATCAATAATATTAAAAAACACTTGATCAATCTGTTTCCTTCCAACTTCTGATTTACGACAAATTAATGGTTAAACTAAGAGAAACCAGACATGCATAATTAATCGTAAAATAATTTACTTCTAATTTAATAATTATATTGTAAATAGAACGTAGACTAAATTAGTTGCAACATCTGAATTTTATACAAATATAAGCAATTAAAAAAGTAGTGCATTTACAAATTTCATAATATTAATAATTATCATAAAAGAATATAAAACTCAATAAATTTCAATTGAATATGAAATTAAAATTAAATTTACAAAAAAAAAAAACAAGAAATTAAAAGATCAATGCACTAGAGATTTGCAAGATTTATACATTATTATTATTATTTTATTATTACAGGTATTTATATATTCTGTAGATATCTAGAAAATAAATTTTCTTGGAATCTAGAGAAACAGCATGTCATTATGCAAGTGAACATTTGTAGGAGGGAAACAAATTTTATTAGATGTATGTGTAAAATTATATTATATGTGTTAAATCATATATACTAATTGAATATAAATGGAATTAAATATAAATTTAAATATATCCTCCGTTAGAGTGCTACCTTTTGTTCTGTAACAGAGTCGATCACGAATAAATATATAAATAATAGATACTCGTAAGAAAAAAATAGGTTATTTCCGTTGAGAATATTTTTCATTTATTTGAGAAGCTACATTAATTTCGTTTTTTTTGTTTGTAAAAAAAAATTAATTACACATATAAATTTTGTATTATTATCTATAATGATTTTTAATTTAAAATTTTTAAGTCAATCAAGTAATTAAACGTACTTTCAATCTACAATTATTTATAACTAAATAGCGCATCATTTTTATTGACAACCAAAGTATAAACTTACATATCCAGATATTTCCATCTATAATAAAAATATTGTTGTCAAATTCTAAAATATTTTTATATAATTTACAATCTTAAATATTGCTATTTCTTCATCAATCAGTCAATTTTTAAGCGAGACAATTTGTACTTGATAATGATAAATTTAAGTATTTATAAAAACAATTGATAAAAAAAATAATAATTAATATAAATTATTATTGATAATTAGTAGATTGAAATTTTTTCAACTGTAAATCATAATACAATTTATATGTAATGATATATGTATGCCTTTTGAACATTAAAAACAATCACGATTAATTATAATATAACAATTAAATGATCAATTGGTTTATTTATGATTTTAATCGTATTTTATTATTATAATATTGTTTTCATTTCGTGATTTAAAAACAAAAATCGTATTCATTGTAATAATCCGTGAATCATTGTAATAATTGTGCATCTTTTATAAATTAAAATTACGTTGAATTGGAAACGGAAGTATGTAGAATATCGAAATAGTACATAACAATTATATCATGATATACACTCTTATTTATTTTTGTTTACATTTCTTGACAGTCAACATCGGATAGAATTTGCTTATACATCATAATCCGTAATTGATTAATTATTTATAAAAATCTGTAAAATGTAATGTACAAATCAATCTTTTTACTTTAAAAATCATATTTTAGAATAATCAAAATTGATTGTACTCAAATGTATTTCAACCACCTAAAATTTATTGTAAATTTATAGAATAAAATAGAAAATATAATCTATGTCTAAAATAACTCTGGCTAAATAATATTTAACGTGTATACCAAATTCAATTATATAATTCTAATGAAATCTATTTTAATGAAAATTTAAAATATTATATTTCAATATTTATTTATATATTAATATATCTTATGTGTACAAGCGTATAAAAACACAATTCAATGTACATTTATGATTTTTATATTATAAATATAATAGCTGGAACAGATATATATATATATATATATATATATATATATAGGTATAAATGTATTATTGAATATAACAAATTAAAAATCAAATGACAAATATATACATTTATTATAATTATTGATATATTTTAATTAATATAAATATCATTATATTTAGTACTATATTTTATACTATATGTTCTATATAATTAGAACTTACAATTACATTTTAAGAATTATTTAAAAATTAAAAATTAAGCATTCAGAATTTATTAGTTCTATAAAAGGAACTTATTATTGATTTTCAAGACAGATTCAATATCTATTATTATCATTATTTTAAGAATTTGCCATTATTACTTAGCGTGTGCAAAAGTTCTTTAATAAAAATGGAAAAATATATAACTAAACTATAATATGTTTTTGTAATTTAAATTTTAAATAACAGATTAAAAAATATGTATCTGTTTATATATAAATATATATATATATAAATATATTAGTATATTGAAGTGAATATATATGTAAAGATGAATATTGATACATGTTTCGTATATTTCGAGTATTTAAAGTTTCACAGTTTATAGTTCAAATAGATCGGTCAAGCATTATTTCTATTTAATAACCATTTTAGCAATTTTTATTCGTAATATCTAATAAAATGACTCTTATGCCTATGAAAATAAAAAATTTATTTCAACGTAATCTCTTCCACTCTTGCCTTGGTACATATCGATATCTTTACCAAACCTAATGATATTTGAAAGGCAAATCATTAAAATTATCGTTGAAATTCCATACACGCACTGATTTGGAAAAAAAAGCAGTATAAGCGATTAATTCTACTTTTCAAAAAAGCTCGCTCATTTCACATTTTTACTCCGTATCTATAAATCCGGTGCAATCATTCGCATCTATTTTTCTTTTGCTCTTAACTCCAGTACACATTAGGCGAATAATTTCAAAAAAATAACAACAACAATAACAATGGTGGGTAAGAAGGATGAAAGTCTGGCGGAGAGATAGGAAATGGCGTGTGATAGTGTGCGAGCTATTGAGATTTCCGGCACTTGGGTCCCTTTTATGAGAGTCGTGCGCTTTAATTCCCTACGCTCATATGTCACCCTGGCGAGTGCTCGACTGCTCGTACATATAAAGTGGGGTTTTCCTTTTTCTTTGTCAAAAACCAAAGTCAAAAGCTGACGATGACAACGGCGGATGTTTCAATTTGTAGAGAAAGAGGGACAGACAAACACTCAAAATACTCTCGTTGGCGTAGTCATGTGAATTTTAAGGGTGTTTTACGAGTGCTTTACTGGGGAATAACTACGAGGTTATATTTGTTGGAGACTTGTGAAATATTGAAATTATAATAATTCTTTCATGCGATTAATATATTGAAAAGGAAAACTCAACTTCATATGTTCATGGAACTTGTATTGATAATTTTTCAAAGCACTTGTATATATAAAGTTAATTGAAAGCGAACCTTTGCTACTATTTGTTATCTTATTATTACTCAATACATCTAAACTTCTTTATATTGTCTTGCGGCAAAAGAGCTATGGATTTGCAAACCAAGCTTATATAATCCAAACATTTATTTAATGATAAAAATATCGACGAATATTTAGCATTTGGGCATTTGATTTCAATTTGCTCAAGTGCACAATGTATTGCGAGAAATTAATTAAATGAAATTTTGTTGATTTGTCATCATTGCATTTTAGATTTTAGAGTATTGTACGGTCCATATTGTCATATGTATTATTGTATTTAATTGGATTCTATCAGAGTTTCATTATATTAAACCGTTCTTATTCTCGTGTTACCGACTAAAAATTATTTCATTTGCAATTATTCGAATCAGAATAACAATAATCTGCATAAACTGTTAAAAATCGTATCTCATATTAAACAACGTATTCTCTTGATTTTCTCTGTATATTTATTTATATTAGAGTGCGGTGTCGTATAAACGTATAATTCATAAATTATAAATCTAATGAGACTAAAAATAAATAATAAAAAATAATAATAACTAAAGAAAATAATAAAGTAACTATGAAGCTAAGTAGCTGATATTATATGGAAAATGTTCCGAATGAAATATTATTAAATTTAAGTTGAATTAGGATTTTTTAGCTAAATATATTTTATCATTATTCAATAATTGAAAATACTAATAAGTGTAAGTATTCAAAATATTCGGGAACTCAGAATTGTAGCAATTTTAACAATCAATAATATCATTGGTTGCTAAATAAATTCGTTTTTTGTTTTCTACAAAAACGTTAAAACATATTCATCATTTAAATGTACAGTTTAAATTAAAATTCTTTCGTAAATAAATTATTATATATAATATAATAAAATGTTAAAATACTAGATTTTTTAAATGCGTACTATTAAGTCTAATTCGAAAATTATATTTTAATGTAGCATTATACATAGCACATATAAGAAAATATGAACAGATTAATTAATAAACAATACCAAAGTCAAAGTGCATGATAAATAACATTCATTATTACAGAATAGATATTTATTTTTACTCCGTATATGTGCATTGAAATGCTTTAACAATACATAATTTATATTGAATAATATATAAATGCTCTTTATCTACAAAGGCAAAATGTACATATTTCTTCAATGAATTTACAAATTATTTTCAACTCACTCCGTGTAAATGATGTTTAAAATGATTTTAAAATTTTAAATACTCTCTTAGGCCTTATTTTTATTGTAAATATTTTATTACTTATATTATTATCATTATCATTATCATTATCATTATCATTATTATTATTATTATTATTATTATTATTATTATTATTATTATTATTATTATTATTATTATTATTATTGTATATAACCGTATATAAAACAGTTTATAACAGTATATAAAATATTCTGCAAAATTGTTTTAATTAAAAAAAAAAATGTAAATAATGATTTAATACATATTCTTAACAGAGTTTAATTAATCTTTTGTTACATTTCATTGTTGCAAACTTCGATATATATAATGAAAACACAAAAACTACTTTCTAAGTTTTTAATTGGAATTAGTTGTTTAATTAAGAAGTTGCCACTTGAAGCACAAAATACTTGTAAATAATTTACTATTGTTTGAGTTACGAAATTATTTGAAATTTTCTTCTAATTATTTAAATAACTATACATATAACATTTTAAACATATGTAATAGAAATATGCCTTATATAATAATCGATATAATATTAAATATATAATGTACAAAATATTACAATAATATTTCTAAAAGTATATTCCAAGTATTTTAAATAAATAATTGAATTGAACTATTGGACAAATCATATAATTATATAGATTATAGACTTCTAAATGTGATTATTAATTTATTACAAATGTAATAATATTCATTTAATAAAAGACTATTTATAATAATTTCTTGTAAATTTTATAACCTTAGTATATATTGTACAAATTTTTAAAATTTTTGAAAATACACTTTCATTTATGGATAAAAAAATTTATTTTTTTTTTTTCTTGAATAACTTTAGTTGCAAATATGTAAAGGTGTAATAGTCAATATTGATAAGAATTATTTTTAATTTATTTTCATGTACACACGAATGAATCATATTTATCCTTCGTATTGAAGTGTTATACATTGAATTTTCTTGGAATCTAAGAAATATCTATTTACATTATAATAATAAAGCAATATTTATTATATAAGTAAATTTTAATCTCTGTCATTCATTATTTTGGTAAGAATAGAAAATATTCCTCATCAGGCAGTGTAGCGTAAACTTTGCTAAAGTAAAGCTTATTAAGTATTGAAAATGCAAGTCCACTTTTATTTCCGTTTCAAAGATTTTGCTTTGCCTTTGTAACTTGATATTCGATAGATTAATTCTTTTTTACAATTTGCTTTTTTCAATATTCTAAGAAGTATTTTATTACATCTACAAACAAATTATAAATGTTGACATTGTGGGAAACTGAATTTTAATAGATAACATTTCAGAAAATCAATATGATAAAGCTAATCTTTGAATATGTACAACTATTTTTTTTTTTAATAAATACACGTATTTTAAGTAAATAACGCCTAATATTTATCGGCATTATAATTGATATCTATTGAATTAATTTATTAATTATTTCTTTAGATATTCTTAAATAGCTAGAATGCTTGTATTGTATACTTAAATTATATATAAATTAAATTAACACTTAGTTTAAAGTTTATTGACAAAAGAAAGTTTTTGTCTCTAGATTGTGATTTTTTTTATTTCGGTATCAGATTTAAAATCCAATCCGGAAAGAAGAAAAAAGCATTTTCAACAAATGTTTCTCTTGTATTTCCATTAACGCAAGTCTTTCTCAGCAAAAGAATTCGATTTTATATGGAAGGTATGTCAATAGAATGTCAATGCAATAATTGGTTAATAAAATTGCATTGAGAATTTCAATCTTAAAAATGTCTCGTGTTCCAGATAAGTCAGTTATTTAATAAAGGTTTCGCGAAAAAAAATAAAGATATTGTTTGTAACAGACTGCGAAATAATAACAATAGTATTGTTGCGAAATTGGTTTTGCCGCGTTATACCTTTCATAGTTACTCGCAATATCTTGAATTAAAATTTGACAGTGGAGTGAGAACTCCAATGGCGAATAACAATGGTGAAGTAGAACAATTAAGTTGACTAGAAACGTTTCGAGAGCCAACATGCAAAACAAGAAAAAAAAAATGTGAATTTCATAGCTCGTTGGCATCTCGTGGTTTTCATAACGCAAACGTTTTTCCAGTTTTACCAAAATAATTTCTATAATTTTAGATATACGTATGCTAAGAAATACGGAAAATCCATAAGGGGCAGATATAATTCATCCCATTGATAATTTGCAATCTCATTTAAATTTGTCATCTCGACAGTGGCCGCATTAACTTCAATGGGTAATATTATCTCTCTTGCGATGTTCATCAAAGCTTATCTCCTGCAAATATTACTTTTTCCGCTCTTTACCCATAATTTTGATGGCAAAACTTCCCATTCAAATGAGACAATCAAAAGTTGGTGAGTTTAAATTGTTATAGCGTGGAACTACGTTATCATTAGAATTGATGTTAAAAAGTGTTAAAACTAATTGATCGAAAGTAATTAAATTCTGTTTTGACAATGCAGATGAAGCAAAAACTTACTCCATAATCTCGCTAAAACGCAGAATAATCGTATCAACACTGGAACACATTCTAAATGTAAAGGCGCACCGATCGTATTAAAAAAAAAAGCAATTTTATACGCTAAAACACCTTCTTAAAGTACATATATAAATATGTGTGTGTGTGTGTGTGTGTGTGTGTGTGTGCATTACTGTTTGCGAGCAATGTAAAAAATCTAATGGTAAATAGTAGAGTAATAAATATTAAGAATAAAAAAGCCCCTATATAGAATAAAATTAATAATAAAACAAGGCCCCAAGCTCTGATTGAAGTAATCATTGTCGGCGACACTGCAGCCTTTATCCATAAAAGTAATGGACAATGTTTGCTCGACCTGTCTCGTCCTAAATCCAATTGATTAAATGGATGTGACAATCTTTTAAAAAGCGCGTATTCGGCTACTTGGCTATATTGCACCTGTAATCTGTCGCGGCTTTACATTGAGTTCAGCGGCTTTACGTGGGACAAGCAATTATTATTGCAACTCGAGCATCGTGGTTGACCGAGGGGTTGGCCGAGGGGAAGACGTGAGGGGCGTCGGCAATTAAAGGACTTAAAAAATTCTTGGGAAATATTTGAAAAGCCAAGTGGCAAGTTTAGTCAGTGCATGGGAGGAGGAGGAGGAGGTCCCCGTCCTC
>JAPYYT010000425.1:0-51656 GCA_030522565.1 Ceratosolen corneri
ATTATATATATATATATATATATATATATATATATATATATATATATATATATATATATATGTATATATAATGAAAATATAACATCATCTAAGATTATTAGTGATTTGAATTGAATGATATGTTCATCTTCTTAAACGTAAAGATCTAACTTAATTTATCACTGAGCAACCTAAATGATAAATTGATATTCTTTATAAGAAGAATTCACATATACACTATTAGTATGATTTTTCTTTAATTTCGATTAGGCCTAAATAACTATCAATTCAAGATATATAATAAAATTAATTATTATTAAAACATACACTTATCAATGAATTTTAATGTTTTTTATTTAAATCAAATGTATTTTAAGCTATTGCGTAATAATCATTTGCCTGATAATGCAATTTATTAACATCCTCCCTTTTATTATACCGCATTTTGTTAAAGTTCCGTTAGTTTTTGCATTTATATACATAAATAAACATTTACTAAAAAGTCTTCTGAAATTTTAAAGACCCAATTGGCATTATCTAACTCATTACGCCTTTTCCGATGTGAAACTACATTAGAGCCAGCCTGTGCAAAAGTCAACGAAAATAAAATAAAAAAAAAATTAAGTTTTCTCGTTTGCCGTACTCGTATCGACGAACCTCGCCATCAGACTTAACGAACCAACAAGAGCAAAAGAGTTACAGGAATAGATAGAGGAAGGGGGAGGGGGAGAGTGAGAAAGTCGTAAGTAGAGCGGACAAAAAGGAGAGAAATAGAGATTTAGCGAACGGGAGAAACCTTGATAGAGATAGAGAAGAGGAGTAAATCAAAGACAAAACTTGAAAAGAAACGAAAACAAAGAAGAAGAGAATGGAATAAATAAGTTATAATGAAAGAAAATGAGTTGCGCAGAAAGTTCTTTAATTTCTAGTATTATCGTTCATCACTATTTACTTCAAGTATAAAAAAAAGAATTTCTTTATATTTCACTTCTGTATATGATTGCTAATTAATAGACGGGGCCAACAACTATGGATCGTACATTTCACGGGAAAAACTTTCAAATGTCGATTTTCCTTCCTTTTTCGACAGATTATTCGTTATTCTTAGAGATGTTTGACGTAACGCGAGCTCGTACTACTTGCGCGAGTTATCCATCAGCTTCTTTCGTTATTTGCATTTAATTTTAATTTGTTGTTCGAAAATTACTCTCAAAGAAAATACCAAACGCTTTACGTGATTTGATTTTTAATTGTATGGACTTTACGAGTAAAAAGTAACGGCAACCAATCGACCAATTTCAAATATTTTCTAAATGATATATTAACTTATTGCAAACATAATTGTTAATTCGGACAAAATTAGTGACAATGATTTTTCAGGAAAAATTGGAAAATTATTGCAATATTAAACAAACTCGTGATAAATTACTACTTTGGCGCAAAATATTTTTCTTATAATAAATTCTGTTATTCTTTTCGTCAGAAACGAAACTTTTGCAGTTAAGCCTAATTATAACGCAGCCATCTTATTATTTATATAGATCGTCTATAATAATGACATAAAATAATAATATAAAAATAATCTATAATAATAATATATAATAACCCCAATAACCCCAATAACCCCAATAACCCCAATAACCCCAATATATAAATTTAATAACCTCCACCATTAAATAAAAATTTAATAAAAATACTTCATCGAGAAGTTAAGATTTTTTAAGATACTTTATCCAGGGAATAACGATTTGCATTTTTAAAAATATTTAGAATTCTATGCTGCCATTTATTACGTTTATATGTAACTAGACTATTGCTCTCCGTCCTATGAATTCATAGAAGTCAAAATGGTCTCGATATTATGTTTAAAAATTACTATAATCAACTCTAATGGATAACGACATATTTGCTGTCCTTATATTACGTCAGCATATTACGGCCAAAACTACAATTTCACTCCCTTTCGTTCATACTAACTGCTGTTGCTTCTCCCTCTCGCAGAAAAGTCGGAAACACTCGTGAACTCCACCAACAGTTGTACTAGCAAAAGCGAAATACTTTTTTTCAGACTCATGCCGGAAAAACGGCGGCATCCTCGCTGGCTCATCTCGTGGAGTTTGCATTTAAATTTACAATCTTCCGACACTCGTAGCACTTTTCATGAATTCGCAGCGTAAATCCGTAACGCCCTCGCGAAAAGAGATTCGAGGAAAAATGCAAAATGCGAGTTGGCTTGAAAATACCGTAAGTGATTTCCGTCTGATTGACTGGCTTGCGTCAACCGAGGCTATGTTCAATCGTCTGAAGCCCAAATCCAAGAGTTTTGAATTCGGACGATTTTCCAAATCCACTGCTATAACAAATTTGTATAAGTGTAAGCTGTAATTATCCCTTTTATCAATCAATTTACATCGCAAGTGTCTTCTCGATCCACCAAATTCACTTGATTCAACGTACATTTTCCAGCGTGCAATAATTTATCATCTAATTAATCATTCAATTAAAGATATTCAATATAATTGTGAGTATGTTATTATTTCATATTCTAATCAATCAGTATCGAGATAAATATTAAAAACAGTCGGTTTAAAATTCAATTTTATCTCAAATCGTTTAACACCTTATATTCCCTTCGTTTCTCACAGTCACTAATCTACCACAAAGTCTAATTTTTCAAATGTCAAATATAAAATTGGATATTTTTTTTTTTTTTTGAAATAATTAACGATGAGGTCAAATCTAAAAGAATTTTTCATTTATTATTAAATATTGCAAATAATTGTAAGGATTTTTTATAGCCCGAAGGATACAATTATTATAATCGTAGAATATTATGCTTTGAAATTTAAATGAAAGAAATGGTAATAAAAGAAATGAAAATACCGCGTATCATCAATAACATTTATTAATGTAAATACACACGGAATTTAAAATTCCGTTTGCCTTATGAATTTAATAATAACTCGCACTTTAAACTAAAAACAAAATAACAAAATCAAATAATGCTAAAATTAAAATTTAAAAGTAAAATTAAAGGAGGTTTATAATTTTTTCAAATCACACGTCCACTTATTTAAATAATCTTGTTTAATTTTATCTGACAGATATTAATGATAAATCTCTCGTGTATTCAATTCTGATAGAAACTCTGTTGTCATTATTATTATTATGATTATTATTATTGTTGTTGTTGTTGCTGTTGTTACTGTTGTTATTATTATTATTATTATTATTACTACTACTTTTGTATTCCCGATTAAGTTACAAAGTGCTTCTCTTAATGTACGAACCTTCCGTTATGAAAAAATATTTCTACCCTTCTACCTCCACTCTCTATTTAACTTTATGTAAATTATTGCCTTACCACGTGTAAAATTGAAATTAATACGTAAAACTTACATTATTATGTCATCCGTACAAGCCACAATATTTTCCGAGCCCTGTCGCATATTGTTGAGCTAGAAAAAATATTACAATGAATGCTTTAGTTTTTTTTATTTATTTCTATTTTATCTAAGAACTTCATAAAGTATATATGTATATATAGTTTAGGATTTAAGTTTATTACTTTGGGATTTTAATGATATGACAGCTAAGCTTCATCAGCGTCAAAGTACTCCAAATCTTATCTGCCTATACATACGACTGAATGTCCAAGTACCTGGTGGGTAATACTGCCAGGTATGACAGGTCGAGCACATCTATCCACTAGCCCCATTCATATATCCATCATATATCTTACAATTAAAGAGAGAAAAGAGAGCCAAAAGAGGAATGTAATCCACGTGCGTCCTATCCGGAATAGCATCTGGAATCGAAGGGGTTTCGCCATTTCGTAAAATGCCAAGCAAAATTATGAGGCTCTGCGAGTAATAGGATAAGGCAATAATTTACCTCGCCTTCATTAATGTAAATAGCTCATTAATCAGTCGAGCAATTCATCTATCGCGCATTCTCTTGCCAAGATCGCGGGGATTGTCTCTTCTCTGGCACAGCTTCCCCGGCTTTTTCTCCAAGAGGTGGATTCTCCTAGTGAACCATCTGTCGCTTGGGAAGTGCGGCCTCGGTGGCTATGACCTCTGCAGCTAGGAAAATTGCCCGCCTCGAGCTCCTACCATAAGAATTCACGATACAAAGCTTCGCCGCCCTGGACCGAAGCCATCCACTTGCGCTATTTATTGCACTGCAGTGCATCGACCCCAACCCGAATATTATGCCATAAAGTCTTGCTTGCCGGTCATAATTAATTAAAGCTCGTGTGTATAAATCACCGCGCGCTCCTTGGCTAATTCCCATTTACAAATCGTCCGGGGCCAGAGATTTATCAAGCGAACCATCCGCAAATCGTAAAAATTAGCCCCGCGACGCGCATTACATTGCATTAATTGCGAATAATTGGTAAAGCCCCTCCAATGATCGTGAAGCGGGCGTTATGCAAATGGATTTGCAATAATGCAATATGAAGGGGCAATAATTCAAATGCCGGCGACACCGCGGGCAAAGAAGAAGAAAAAAAATTTCGTTTTTAATTTCGTTGTATAGACGGGATGAAAGAATCTCACGTCCTGGCAGTTAGATAGGGAAAAAGTCGAGCTCTACGTACGCCAGATGCGAGGAACGTGAAACATAACCGGACGAAATGAGGGAAACGTGCTAAGCGACAGCGTCCACGCTTTCAATTATTTATGTTCACGACATTCTCTCCCTCCTCAACACACCCACACACGCACGCACATAAGTAAATAAACGTATGCGAAAAAGGTAGTCGTCTATGTATCTACGTCTGTCCGAGCGTGTAGATATTAATCCGTCATCAATCATAAGATTCGACTATTTATTATTATAACGACAATCTATGTACATCCGCGTAATTATACAAATATTCGTCTATCGATCCAGCCATCCGCGTATCTACACCTCGATCCCCCTATCCAATTAACCCCACTCATTCGCTCATTGATCCATCTATCTATCTACTCGTCTCTATATTCGCCCGCTCGTACTCATCTATCCCTACTTATTATATTTATCAAACGATCTATCCATCTCTCTCGCTCTATGATCTACGCGACAAATAGATTGAATTTTCAGTAGTGGAAAAAATACGGTTGTCAATATGGCTTCGAATCTGCTGGCGGGCGGCTCGTGTCGAGGGGCTCAAATTTATCGCTCTCACTCACCAAGGAAATGAAGGAGAAACAAACGCCTAGGCTCTACGAATCTCAAATTCTAGTAATTTTAATCCTCGTAATTTCAACTCGTTAAAGTGCAATTATCAATTGAATATTCGCCTTCTTAATTATTGGAAATCAATGATCTCGTGATTCATCGCTAAATCAATTATGAAGCTTATAAATGGAAAACTAATGTGTTTGTAATCTTGGGTGGAAATTAGGGATCCCAATTTGCTTGGATCCATATCCAATCGATCCACCTTCAAAGGATGCACTTTTCATAGGGAAAGAAGATGTATGGACTGCACTCTAATTAGCATTTTGTTATGTTATTATTCCATGACATTAATTTTGCTTAATAATCGGCGCGCAATTATAGTATTATAATGAGCTTAATCATATATATATCGAACACTTTATCGCCGAGGCAGTTTACTAATTATATAGTGTAAATTGACATTAAATGTGAAAATTATTTCTAATTTCATTCAATATTTCTAACATTATTAACGCCAGCGCATCATCGGTATTATTAGTAGTATAACCATTGTTGTTGTTACTATTTTTAATATAAGATTATGCATTGATCTAGAAAATTGAAAATAAGGAGAAAGGAAAGAGGGTAAACAACAATTGAAGAGAGAGAGAGGCACAAATATACATCATAAACATTAATTTGTCGTAAAAATATTTATCAGCGCGAACAAATCTCAAAGCGAAAATAACCGCGAGATTAAACGTTGCGAGAGTGCCGAGCATGACAGGATAAAAAGTAGGAAAGAAATGTGGAGCGAGACACTACAGAGAGGATAAAGTTACCGAGAATTGCCGCTTCCAGTAATCTGACGGCGTCAAGCTCGCGCTTGATATGTTAATTAGGCTTATTGATGCCGCGAAGCAGAGAGGAATGGCCTTGGAGTCACGCCCCTTAACGAGGAAAATTTCCAATTAAACCGCCATAGAAATTCACTGGCTCCGCACTAATGGCGCAATGATGCCCTTAGCCTACTCACACCCCCTCCCCGACCCCCCGCCGTCTTTCGGCGAGAACGACTCGCCGGTAGAAAACAATCTCGCGCTTCCTCCGCGTAGCCCGATAAGGATGTCTTAGCGCAGGCTGCCTTCCTCGGAGAATAGCGAGAGGTAATGGAATTCGAGGAGGAGGCTTTTCCACCGTGGAAACCACGGTTCCACTTGCCGACACTTTTGATTGGCCGATGGAGGCGCCGATTGGATCGCGAGCGAGTGGCCAAAGTATTTAAAGCCGAGGTGGGAGTGGAATATGAACCACCGAGGCCGGATAATAGGAGTCGAGACCCTTAATTTCCTAAATCCTACGTGGATGAAAAAATTCTTGAAACTTTTCACGCGCATTTTCATCGTTAGTTTTTAGTTCCACTTCAAAGGCTGGAGATTGTGGATTGAGTATTGGAGACGAAAGTAATTTGTGGAGAGGATTGTTTGTAATATTGGGATTGTTTGATGATTGATCGGATAATAAAGTAGTGGTGAGTAGTTTGAGTTGGGAGACGATATAGTTCTTAAATTTTAATAAAATTAAGCATTTGATCATTATTTACGATTTACGTGTTTCTTAAGTGCGGCAAAGCGATCCAACATAATATCTACTTCTTTGGGAATAAATCCCACTTACTTTCATTCATAATGCGCCCATCGAGATTTATACTTTATAATGACCAATGCAAACACGAATATAAAATTACTTTTTGAACGCAAGTCTTGTGCATTCGGGAAAGCTCGTTGGGTTATAATATGACGAGGGTGGACTTGCGCGTTAATAATTGGAGGAAAATTTTATTGTTATAACGTGATCGAGTCTCAGTCTGGGTGATTTAACGTAAAATCTTAAGTTTTATACATCAGATAGGGCATTTAATAGGATATTTAAAGACGGAGAATAATTATACTTTATTCGTTTGTTGCTCGAGTTCGGCGTAGTTTGCAAAATCTTCGATCGCAAAATTTTTCCCCTTCATTACCCCCGTCGTCTTCTCATTCGTCGACTTCCTGCTTACAATTACAATTCCATTGTCCCGTGTTTTAATAGATCCAATTGAAAATTACAATAACCAGCGATAAACGAAGTATTTGAACTTCTTATAAAATATATTCAATTACTTTATACTGACTTTGGGCACTTTGCTAGAAAGGTACTGGGACCTCGCACCAAGGATTCGACTATTCAACGCCAATTCAAATTCCAAAAATCACTTTTCCAACACGGCATACGGCACCCAATAATAATAAATAAAGCCGCTAAAACTTAAGGGGAATTCAATTATTATCGTAGAAGCGCTCGAGAGCGAATTCCATTTGGAATTCAAGGACAAGCATGCAAATGCTCCCTCGAAGACGCCTCGCTGATTTTGATTTTGCCTCGATTATTTTGCAGATGCGAGGGTGGATGGCTGCAGTTCGAGGGCGGGGCGAGGATCTGCGGACGCAATTCCCGGTTGCAGCAGCCCATTGTACTTTTCTCCGACAGACCCGAGCCCGTTCTGCACATGCAGTAAGTCCCTTAACAAGCCCACTCTATCTGAATTTATTTATTTTTTTATTTGAATTTATTTGGCAAATTATTTAAATGCCGTGCAGTCCGGTTCGAGGCGACTTGCGTTGCATTTTCACGAAATTGTCACGATTATAAGAGAAGCTCGGGAATCATTGTTGATCACCGAATCATTTAGTTATCTTAATTTCTCAAGTATGTGTCGACCTTGTCGACAATATAAATGTTTATTTCATCGAAAGCCAAGGCAACGAGTAAAATCAATTCATATGTTTTATCATCTATACTGTTATTGTGATATTTTATATTATTGATTTTATATTATATGACTTAAGATTACGAATGATAGAAGAAAATACAGAGCTTTGTAATACTTGATTTCTAATATTCAAACTTTAATCGCGTAAAAATGGCAACGTAAACATTTTCAAAACATTTAAACAAATATAATGACTTGATTTTTGATAAATTCTTGAACGTAGCTACGCACGTCTTGTGCACGCGACAATTCAATTTCTTCGATATCGCGCAAACTTAATTACAATTGGCCTACAATGGTAATGGCAAATTCAATGCATTTATATATATATATATATATATTTTCAAACATTTTTGGTATAATTTTAGTGGAATGTCAGTATTGATTTTGACAGCATTCATTTGAATGAAGTTGAGAATGTTGGGCAATAATCACAAATCGGTCGATGCAAAATGACATATCAAAATGCACACATGTGTGTTGCACATAATTAATTAGCCTACTTTGTTGAAGAATTATCGAGTTGATTGTATTTGTGTTGCGAAAATACTATGGGCTGTTGTGTATTTAAAATGCGAGCATAACAAACGCAAAGACATTATTTGAATGTTATAATGTTTAAAAACTGTTCAATTGGGCAAATAAATCATATCAATTGGTAAAAATTGTTAACAAAACCAACCACGACATTATGTGCTTTGCCTAAAACTTTGGCAAACTAAATATACAGCTACCATACAACCATATATGTAACCACAAAAAACTATATATATATATGTGTGTGTGTGTACGATGGAAAGAAGAAGAAGAATCAAGTTACGTAATTACACAAAGAGACTGCAATCAGATTAGTCGTCAAGTTGGTCAAACTACACTTGCTCTCTAACGTTTGTTATTTTATTTATTATACATTTCCATAATAATAATCATAACTATTAAATATAATATAATTTCCGTAAGCATGTTTGTTGAAAAATTGTATTCTTAAAAATTGATCGTTACGTGGCATTTAACAATTTTAAATATCAATTTGGCTTCTCACTTGATAAGATGTTCGGATGGAATTTTCGAAAGTTTTTTCATTTTTTCGACATATTTTAAGCTTACTTTTACAAAACTCTTATCTCTTTCTTAATATTATCAACAATGTTTTATCCATTTGCACTTCATTTAATGAAACGTTATTGTTAGAAATTACGATTACTGTCGTTATATACAATTTCAGTAAACACTTTAAAAGTGCATCTCGCCTAATAAAAATTGTTTAAAAATCTATTTCCAACCATCTAAGTAAGCTCACCAAATTAAAAACTTCCACGCACAAAGAAAATTGCTAAAAACTTATTATACGTGTGCCCCGCGTCCCGTATATAATTTATATTAAATTTGAATTTATCGCTAATCGCGGATCCGCTGCGGTTTTATCACCTTAACTTCCTCGCGTAGCTCATGCGGATAATTGTACCGAGTATCCTGGGAATAGTTGTTCTCGGACACGATCCCACCACCACCCCTTCGGACTCTTGGTATTGGACTTGGAGCCGCGCTATCCAAGATATCGACTCGGATGCTCCCTTACTCGCCACAAGCAAAATGGCGTCGATCAAAGCCGCGCGCTGATAAATTCTCATCGGACGGCAACTCGAATATTAATTGCGATCGTCAAATTGTGGAGTGGGAGAGAGCGATTAAGCGAGGGAGCGCCTTATCAGGTGGTGGAAAAAGTCTTGCCAACCGTCCGCCAACGCGACTTATTTTCTTTTAGGACACTGGCGGTGACTCGGACGCGTTAACAATTCTCCCTCGACCTCTTGGCGACCCGACATCCTTGCGATCTTCAATAAACTTCTCCAACTTCTCATTTTTCAAGCCAAAGGGAGGTTAATAGTTAGCGCACGTCCCCAATAAGTTCGAGATAAACGATGGCAGCTGCTCCTCTGCTGCATTCTGCTTTCCACGTCGGAGTTAGCAGTTTATCCGCAATGCTGTCGGGCTAAACAGTTGATTCCGCGATATTCAAATTCGGGTTGACGAGGTGCTTTGTAATTTCCGAACAGCTCTTCTCCCCACGTCGTAAAAAGAATGGATCGTCGTCGCTTTAATTCCTCTTTTAAAGCGCTATCGAGATGTACTTGGACGCCTAGCGCCACCCAGCGGCAGTGGCGTCGACCAGTTCATGTCACAAACACGTATGCATCGATTTTGCGGAATAATGACGTCTCGAATCATAGCTCCACGTGGCAAAAATACGTGGTACGAGAATTTTTATTTCTTTGATAATTGAGGTCATGCGCGCTCAAAAGAAACACCACTTCCTTCGACTTTTGTGTATTCGAAAGTAGTTTGAATGCTCCGCTGACATTGTTGTTGTCCCCATATTTTTTGCCATACGTTCTCCCCTTCCCCTCCGAGTCCGTGTATTATTTTCGTCACCCCGTCCCCCGCTATGTCTTTCAGTGCCCCATACAAAGTAGGATTAATTTCACGAATAATTGAGACGGGCGAACAACAATGCATTGGCAATGTATGCGTGCATATCGCGGTATGTCGCGGTGTCCAATGCTTACGAGATCTCAATTTGAATATGGAGAATAACTCGCATAAGGGATTGTAAATTCGTTTATTGACTAAAGGAGCTTTTTAATTCGAATTTTAATTTAAATTTTAATTATTTTGCAATTGAAAATATGGAAGAGAAGACTTATTTAAAATAGTTTAATGACAGCAGTAGTACTCAGTCTCAAATCTCTATACGCTATTGCGCTTTCTCTTATTTATCGGCATTTCAATAATTCAATTTATAATTATTAATAATTAAAGTGTGAGCCAACGTATCGATTGTATCTGGTATTCGCCATTAAAGCTCACGTTGCCACTTATCGAGTCTTTTTTTTTTTTTACTTTCACCTCCATTTGATGATAATACAGCATTATAATCTCTGGCTTTAAATAAATAGTATTTCCAAATTTAATTCAATCCAATCTTCTAGTATTAAATTTACTCTTTACTTTACGTCTCCTTTATCCTTCATTCTTCCCTTGCACCTTCCTTTTTCTCTTTCTCTTTCCTTTGCTTCGTCCTCTCTACATTTTTTCCGCATCTGTCTTCGTCTCTCTGTTCAAATTTCTTTATTTGATCATGAGCAAGAGCCGAGCTCCCGACGGCTCATTTACATTCTTATTAAATTGCCTTGCTAAAATTATAAGGAAATCTCGACTCGGAGTGGCTTACTTATCCCTCCGCGGCCATCTTTTTTCGATTTCTAGTCATCTTTTCTGCGCTATTATTGTTTCAAGTTCCTTCGAGCAGTCCTTCTCTCACTCCCAATACATCTTATGCCACTTACTCTCCCATTTCATATGGAATTAAAGACACACGCGTGGAATTGAAAATAATAGGAAAAATACATTTTTTAACGTACCTTACAAGCTAGGAGGCAGTCGATTTTTTAATTCAAATATTAAATCCACGCCGCGAGCTCGAATTCGCAACGCATTAAATAAATATGTTCCCGTGGATGCACAAATTTAAACTGCTGAGGCAGCATTCGATCTGTCAAAAAACGGAAAAACACGAGCATAACAAGATAGGATCCGCTTTCATAAAACAGGAGGATCATCAAGAGTTTGCTGAGACAGCATTAACCTCCTCCCCAACGCTCGTAATGGAATAACTCGAACGAGTTATTTAAATATGGACATGTATAAGTGGTCATCTCGATTAGCCTCGTGAGGATTTGGATTTAAACACTGTTGCCGCAAAACTACGACAATGACGCTTATCAGCCTAATGCGACATTAAGATAAATTATTATAACCACGAAATGTCTTGAAGCATGTCGTAAGGTTTTTCGGACACTCTGGTTGCAAAAATTGGGTGAAGAAATGTTGCTTAAACCACTTTGATAAAACACTTTTCTCACTTCTTTCTTATTTATAATAGAAATATTATCTCTTAAGAAGACTTGCGTGCAGCGGGACGTTATAATCGTAGTTACACATCATAATTAGTACAACCGATATGTAATATTTACAATTTAAACTTTAGGAATTTTTTTCATATCGATTCCTATTTAATGTCCACACAAAATGGCTAGAAAATAAAAAGGAAGAATCAAAATTACACCGCAACTTTAAACTTGAAAAGTTTATCATTATTATAGACCAACAATTATTGATTTTTATTCTCAACTTTCATCTTACCTTTGCTAATGAACTAATATTTCAAAGTTACTGAAGTTCATGTTTAATAAACGCCTACGATAATACATAGTTATAAAGTAACTATGTACATTACTTTACAATGTTTTTTAATATTTTAACGAAAATCCAGTTACGTCTAAATTACGAAAAACTTTTTGTCTACTCACTTAACATTCATTTAACATTATATATTATCTCCTAATTTATCAAATACTTTCAACTCCTTGCAAAACTGCAATTGACTTTTAATTGTTACAATTGTTTAAGTGCATTCCAAAACCACTAATTTGCTCATTGTGCTATTTCAAAGTCCAATTTATGTAAGTATAATCAATTTTTACGAATAATTTACGCAAAGAGATATTTATTATTTGCAGCTGCTTTGGCTGTTCATAATAAATAAGATGGAACTCGTTTATTCTTTACCTTTTATTTCATTTCATTGTATTTTACTTTGCCACTCTAAACAGTAATTCTATCATATTACAATGTCAAATAGAAAACAATCTATGTAT
Organism: Ceratosolen corneri; assembly: GCA_030522565.1. Lineage (NCBI taxonomy): Eukaryota > Metazoa > Arthropoda > Insecta > Hymenoptera > Agaonidae > Ceratosolen > Ceratosolen corneri. The sequence goes on from JAPYYT010000425.1 coordinate 12,661, forward strand.
AAAACAATGAATTTAATGAAAATATGAATAATTTTTATTTTCAAAATAAATTTAATATATATGTAAGCGTGTAAATATATTCTTTGAGTTGATCTAAAATTAAATTCTATAGTATTGTATAAATTATTCGTTGGAGTGAATCAATGAATGTTTGAATTGCTATTGAAGTTGATACTTGTTTATTTTAGAATTTCAGATTGTACTAAATGTATCATAAATAACATATGAGCGTAAATGCCTTTGTTAATTTAAAAAATAAATTCTTAATAAATTTGAATAATATAATTTAAATTGTATATATAGAAATATCTTTTATTTTCGGGAATACAACCAAAAATACTAGGATTGTAACATTTGTCTTTAGCAACAAGATTTCTGTACTTCCCATAATGCGCTTCTCCTCGTTTGTCTTTATTTGGCTATATAGTCTTCTCTCTCTATCTCTTCTTTTCTCCCTATTCCCTAGAGAAATAATATATATATTGTATGAAATTTGAAGCTTAAATATTTTTTTTAACAGACAGATAAAGCACAAGTAGTTACCTCACGCTCAGGTGTAATTCACAGATTAATTTAGCTGTTTCTTAATGCATAGGATTTTTGATACCTTAATAAAGGAAATATCTTGGTAAAAATTTCAACAAACATTTCACCTCTTCAGTTTATTAAGTGCATGATAATTTCTAAGCAGAGCACAAAATTTTTCAGCAACTCCTATAAAAGATGAAAAATTGTAAGTACAAAGCACCTGAGCTCTTGGCAACTGCAAATTCAATTTCCTCGGAGGTCATTTAACACAAGTTCGTTATTACTTCTTTTACTGCTGCTCCTCATTCCGACTATAACTGGGTTATAGTTTCAGTGCTGGCAAGGCTCTTTCCAAGATAATTCCTAGCGACACTTCAACACACTCTCACCAACACGTCACATCGAAATATCGATGTAACGACGTGAAATAATAAAACAAACAAACATACTTTGTACAACTGCGTTTGCATCAGTTCTTCAAATATTTGCCATTTCACTATAACCTGCACGAGAATATCAACATTATTAATAAGATAAACATTTTTCCTTGAGCAAATAGTACACAGTAAATAATGAAGAACCGTACATTTTTATGATAAGTTATGAATTATTGGGAAAATAAAATATTGAAATCTGAAGAGTGAGATAAATAATGTATTAACAGTTTAATGATTTTGCAACTAACTCAAAAAATCGAAGCCTCAATAAGAAATGCCGAATAAGCACGATTTTTAATAAATACACGCGTGAAATTAATAATTTAATTCACATTATATTTAAAAATAATCTTTCATGAATATGAATTCGATTACTTCTCTTTTCGTCATTTCATCGAACTCTGTTTAGCATTTATCTCATACATTTCGAGATATCTCGTGACGCAATTCTCTTTAGCCATCGTATCTTGCACGATCACTAATAAGTAACTTACTTTTCCAATATCCTAAATGTCCTTTCCATTTGCACAAACGACTTATATCACATAAACTATCGTCAATTCCAGCGCGTCATTGAATTTTCATTTTCATAATATAATTAAATTACTCTTTATGATTAATTAAAATATTCATACCACGAGAAAGTTTTGTTAGCAGTATCGACAGTTAAAAGTAAGTCTTGTCAATCTTATTTGTAACTGTACGTTAATGATTTGAATGGCAAAAATGTATTGCAGTTCTCAATTATTGAAATACGTTATAGAATGGAATGGCAATTACTAACATTTATAATTAGGAGAAGAGAAAAATCCTTATTAAAATTGCTTTCGTTATCAGTTTGCTCGCGAATATTTGTTTCGAACATTATAGTTAACTGTCGATGGTCAATTGATATTATTTGTTGTTGATGTTGTTTTGCTATTTGCTATATGTTGATGCAAGCAGAGATGAGTTATGTTATTTATGCTTAAATATCGAGTATTATAGATAAGCACGTCAGCTCATAAATCATAAACTTCTGCCAATCCGATATTATTAATATTATTAATAGATATGTAATTCACAATTAAACTGCACTTTTATAATTTCGTAGCTCTACAACTGACTTATTTTTATACGTTTGCCAACTCCAGAACACAGTGTCAGTCCAATAGTTTGCATATACTTGTGCGTACGAAACTTTCAAGAGGGAAAATAAAACGAAAATACAGTTATGCGTTAACTAACCCAAGTACTTATCGCTCGGTTTATTGATCAACCTCTGTGTACGTTATCAGTAATAAATTAAATTGTTAAATATAAAAGAGCCGGCTCACTGTAACTAATTAATTATTTTTTAAACATACTTTGACTGTGAAATCGTGTATATTAAACAAAAAAAAATTTTCAACTCTCGAAGTAGGTTAATTAAAAAGCACTCCAATGCTTATTATTGTAATCTACATTTGTATTACGCTCCAATTTTAAATTGCACCTTTTTGCAATTATCATCAGCTGATAGTACAACGAATCGCTAAAACATAATAGTATGAATGATAAGTAATATTTTTCAGTGTAGTTTATGTCACTTGCGTGTCCAGATATCCCGAGAAATTCACAAATTTATGGAAGAACAATTCGCGAAAATTAAACAACGATAATGTCTCTAGAGCTTGCGCATTGGTATTGGTTCGCAATTTTCATGTAACAATAAAACTCCATTAACCAGACATTAGCCAGCGTATCTCCTCGCTTTCTCAACAATCAAGAGGGAATTGGCGAACGATGATTTGCAATCATTGAAGGTACCGAGCAAAAATCACTTACTCAATTGGTCTCTACTTTAGAAATTGCATTTCCCAAGAATTGTTCTCGAGACCAGAAAAATGCTCGAATTAGTGTATTTTATCTAGCCGGAGGAGTAAGCGATAAAAACATTCAAACGAGGCAATTTTACACGCAAAGACAATAAAATCTTACCTTCTTAATGTGACAAAATTATACAGAACCTTAAAGAAGCTTTTAAATATAAAATGGTAATGTAATTGTAATGCCACTTTTTACAAAAATTGTTTATAAAACTTTTTAATTATCTCCCTGTAAGAATTTTAATTGTTTTGCATACAATTCTTTACACTCGCGCTCCTACTTCAAACGAAGAAATGAATGTAAAATTACATTCTTAATTACTATACTAATAATTGCAAGACATAAATTCCCTGCTATTTACGTAGACATTTACACTGCTTTCTGTTTATTATCCATCAGGAGTCCATCACGAATACTTGCTCATTTCTTCGCAGTAAGCACAATGTTGCCATTATAAAATACTCCATACGTTCTTACATTGATTCGTTCGTTCGATTATCAAGTATAAATATTACAAGTGTGTACCATGCTGATATTGAGTCTGGCAATTACCCGTGAATTATAGAATTTAAAAGCATTGTATCCCTTCAATTCTACAAGCACCGTCTCCAATATTTGAAATAGGCATTCGAAATTCGCAAGGAATTTTCAAGCTCAAGGATTAAAGAAGCCAATCTGTGATTTATAAATTTACACGCAAAAGTGCATAGATCTAAGAGCTTTCATGTGCACAAGTGAGTTTTTATTGCGAGACTTGCACTTGTCTTGAGTAGAGAATCCAATTTTTAATTAAATGGCACTGATTGGCATTAAACGTACAAAGGTTTGTCGTAAATTTAACAACTGATTGATCAATTTAAATTTCGCGCGCATACTTACGTTTATCCGCATTTTTCACGAATTAATTGTTAAACGACAGAACTTACATTTCACCACACACGCATGTGCAAACTTTACGGCAAACTTTTTAACATTACTCGCATGCATTTGTAACTCATAATTAGCGGATAAGCTCAAGCAGCGCCATGATAAAGGAAACGCGCAAATAAAAGTTCGTATAAAAGCTCCATTATTCGCTAATAATAAGAATATTTAATCAGAATGAATTTTTGCGCTTCTTACACTGAACATTGAAAGCTATTAAAATTCTTAATTATGAAACATTTTAATGATCAGGGTGAGCTGCGGAAATTCTCCCCCTTTACGGCATTATAACTCGCGTAAACCTTCCACTGATAAATTTTCAACGTGTGTAAGGCATTCCTTAATTGCACGCCGAGCAATGCCCGAGAGAAGCAAATTGTCCCGGGAAGATTTGAGGCAAAGTAAGCAGAGGCCGCCTGCACAAACACTTTATGCAATAATAAAAATAGCAGGACTCGGGCTGAAATACCGAAATTCTTGGCTCACTCGATAAATAAACATGCCCGGCAATGTAATAATGAAGTGCGGCCCAAACAATGATCCCGCGACGAATCAAAGTGCACGTAGCGGCCATCGATAATGCATTAATAGCAGAATAATGAAAAATAACTTGGGCGTACCATAGCCGATTGGATTTCCCGTCATCTTCGTGCAGTGGCTCTCTCGTCCGTGACATTTATGCCTCGATCCTCCCCCCCACTAGAGTGCATTGGCAGGAGGAGGAGGACGTGGAGCGCTTTCAGGCAACACGGGATTTCAATGGGGCGCGCGCCTCTTATGTGATCTGATTGAATTTTGAAATACGACAAACAGAAGCGCACTGACGATGATTTGACCGAGTGCCGCTCTATTTTTCTCTCTATCGCTTCCTCCAGTTATCCTCATACATACACGCAACGGAATCCTCCTCGTCCTCCTCCTCGTCTCTCTCACTCTCTCACTCGTCGTTTTATCCCTGTTTCTTCTTTTCCATTCTCAGGCGAAGCCGACCGCGCAATTTATTCTTTTTGTTTGCCACACTAGCGACTCGGCGCCCACTAAATCCTACAGTTTCCGCTCTCTTTTTCTTTTCCTCGCCCACTTTACCTCTCGTTCTCTCCCTCTCTATATTACCTTCCATTTTTGCATCCACGCACACGCACATGCACATGCACATATTTGTACCTTTCCATCATATTCCTGGCTTCTTTTAGTTTCCAACTTTTATCATTGAAGCACTTTATATCTACAAAAGTACTGAAACACGATCAATTTATATTTCTCCTTCAATTAGATCAATATTCAATATCAAAGCTGCCTCCCTCAAACTCTTTCTCGTTAAGAATTTCACGTACATTTCATTGGGCAAATAAATAAACGCTCAAACATTTCACAAATAACATCGCCATTTCATCCCAACAAATACGCCATCCACGCTGCACATTATTTAAAGAATATTCGCCACTGAGAGTTACCGAGAGGCAACATGACAAAGCTACTTCTTTAAATTTCAAGTAAAATGCAAATCTCGCTGCCACAACAGCGCGACTCGCGTAATTGCCAATATAATAGTGCTAATTGGAGGGGGGTGGGAAATTTCGGAAAGGCCGAAAGACTGGAGAAGAGGGCGTATAGTGACAGACGGCTAACCGGCACCATTACAACAATTTATTATCCCAAAGCGGCCGGTAATAACGTCGAGGAGGTGGAGGAGGAGGCAGAGAAGCCAGTCCTCGCCAGCTAATCGCCGGTAGATCGATATGGAGTGCGCAAATTGCGTTCCCGGCCGCGGCGTTAATGTTAACGGGAGGGGTTGAGGAGGGTGGGGCGCACATTAGCGCGACCATTACAAAAGGGGCTAGAATTTAAGGAGCTTACGAGTCGAGCTTTCTTGCGGTCGCATCATTGAGTGAGGAGGATCGTTATGATTTCGCGCGGCCGGCCTTTTTGTCGGGGTCGCGTGCCTCGGCTTCTTGCCCTCATTTATAACGGCGCGCATAAAACCAAAACACATGTTTAAAGTTTGATAAGATGCGGCGGGCATACGTCGGGCTTCGCTTTTTCTTTCAATTTTTCTTGGCCTCCCGTATTAATCATTTTTCAGGGCGCCACGGGGCTGAAATTATTGTTGCAGCCAACGATGTATCTTTGTTTTACGGAAATTCATCGTCGCCCCGTTGTAAAAAGCGGCAGGAAGTGAAAAAGCGAAAGCTTTATTATAGCGGATAGATTGTTGGTATTTATTATAGTTGTGATAGAGGCTTGTTATCTTGGTGAGGCTAGGTTGCGACGTTTAATAATATATTGGATTGAGGGGCGCACGATATAAGTTTTCGAAATTCTATTGAGAATTGCAATTTCATTGGACATTTGCGACCCACGGCAATTACACTTGCGTTACATGAAAACCAACTCCAGTCATTTATCCAATTTGTCACAATCCGTTAATTGTTATGATCTACGCTAATGGGGGACTGTGCTTCAAAAATTCGGTTATTTACGTAATAATGCCAAATGGCAACGAATCTCGATCAACTTCATTAATAATTATCGCACGGCTCTTATGCAAATGCAAAAATTGCATAATTTATTATTAATATCCTTTTTTTTGTTTACGAAGCCAGCGAGATTAGCGAGAATAATGTTAAAAATTTAATAATAAAAAGGTCGATTCTGATTATTGCTTTTATGCAAATGAAAGTGAGTGTATTATTTATTGTGTGCTCGGTGTGCCGATTCTATCGTTGATTAATACGGCGATGTTAATCACTTTTACAATGTTCCCTAACTGCTGTACAATTAATAACATTAGCGGGACGAATCGGACAACGAGATTTATTACTTATTACTTACGGGGTCGCTAAAATTCCATCCAAGATTCAAACAATCCGAGCGAATGGGAGATTTATCAGTAACCTTATCCGCCCGAAATAAAAAGCTAATATTCCCCGGGGAACTTAATTTTCACGTTACAAAACTATAAAGCCAGCCGGAAACGCCGCAAAAGACAAAGAGTATTTTGACTAATTACTTCGGCTCACAATAAGCAGCCATAAAAGTGTACTCAGCAAGTCGAGTTCAAGACAGACAGCTTGCAGACAGCATCAACCAACAGTTGCTCTCTCATTTCGCGGAGATAATGGAAACAATTAGCCCGCCTCCCCTGAACTTTGACTGCAAAACCGGGGCTAAAAGAATCCGAGGGAGTGGACAGTTTAATGAAAATAATAAAACGCAATGAAACAACGTGGAGCTCAGAGGCTTTTCGTGAAAAATGATATAATGATCGAGAGAAAACAGGACAAAGTGAAGAGTCTAAGCATAAGTTGGTGGTGGTGGGGGAGGGGGAAAGTTGTACGTAAAAAGTGTTAATTACCAAAGATTTTAGAATAGAAGAATTGCGTAATACTCATTAATTTGAGATAATCTCGCGAGAATTATTGCAACTTCATTTCGCAAATCTTGTTAAAAGACAACTCTCCTGTTTAATGAAAGGAAAGGAAAGTTTCATTATAATCTTTCAACGATCACTCTTTTATTTATTAATACCAAGTAGATTCTCATTATATATTGTATTTGAGATTTTATTTTTGCATTAATAAAGCAGCTCCATTGCTTTCTTTCTATAAATTTTACGCCGAACGTAAATAAGTTCAACTTACCATGAATATACGTCATTTTTTACTAATTATTATTACGTAAAATTTGTTATTTGATATTAATCATTCAAAAGTAAATTTCGCAGAATCTGCATTTCTGAAGCTCAATTTCCGAATGGTAGACATAATGAACTTCAATGGCAATGTAAATCCTAGGAATATATTATTACAAATAACTATTTTATTTAACTAGCGATAAGCCAACAAAAATACAAATAAATATTAATGCTGCGATTGCGTGGAAATGTGCAACAGCCAAATCGTTGCAAACAATTGTCTTGTACTTCGTAATCTCTTTCAAGATTATTAATATCAACAACCATTGAAATAAATTAAAAATACATTTAAAATAGTTTATTTGAAAATTGCGATAAGTTACTTGGAAATTTTGGTCCCTGTAATGCTTTGTCTGTTTGTAATTTAATATTAACTTTCGTCAAAACTTTCAAGTTTTAATTTACTATATATATAACTATTATGCAAATAATCATATAATCAAAACTTGGAATATTTCATCAAATTTATTCTATTTTAGTAAAGGTATCAAAACTTTCTGGAACCAGTAATGTCTATAAGTATAGGTGGCTGTAAATTAAAAAAAATTTCCAATTTTGTTGAAAAAAAAAAATAAAATTTAATGCATTTTTTAATTTTTTCGAATAATCGACATCTAGATTTTTACCTCTAAATATATTATTCAACTAAATATCCATATACGTATATGTGCATAAGAACACCTGTGCAATGTGTTACTACTACTAGTTTCAGTCATCTAATTAGTCATTTCAAGCTTTAAGCTGCACAACTTCTATCCATTAACATGCTTCTCTCCAATCATTTTCTCGAACATTATCTTTTGCAATTACTATTGGCGTGATCTATGACGTTTATCACAAGACCGAATGAACGGAATTTTTAAGTACGATATATTTTCAGTGAATTTCTTACTACGATATTCTTTATTAGGAACATTGATTCAATTTTCACGAACTATAATAGAAAAAATCAATACAATTAAACTTCAATGACAAACGACAATTTCATAAAGCCAATGGTCTGACGTAAATTAAAGAATCCAATAAAATAATAATTTTATTTATAAGAGGCCATATTGATCTTTTAAGCGACAAATTGTCGTGACAACTATTAACTCCACTGTACTTACATTTTTTCGATATAATTCTCCATCATTTTGATATATATTCAATCTTGAACTCTTGATAGTACTTTTTATTTCCAGTAGGATTATTGCTTTAATAGTGGAAGAACTTAAGTAAAGCAATTGTTCTTTTCAAATTCATATTCCATACCGATTTCGAGCCTTAAATCCAATTGTTTTATTACTAATTTTTCACACGCTTTATAGTTGCTCCCAATAATTCAATTCATCATTAGTTAAATGACAAATTTTATAAATAATTAGTGCATTTAATATATTTAAAAAACTTTGTGAATATTGAAGAGGTAACATTTCTTACCAATGGAATCATAATTCAGATATATAAACTTTGTAAAATCTTTGGATTCGTTTAAATTTAAAAAATTCTAGATATAATTTACCTTGAAATTTGCATTTCTTTAATTAACGTAGTATTATGAAAATTAATAATTGCAGGTGAACATATCAAAATTACATAAAAATTTCATTTTTATTCCAAACTCCATAAAATTTCATAATACGTATTATATTTTTTTTAGGCCCATTAGACTATAGAAACATTAATGTAGATTTTACAAAGGCATTTATGTGAAAATGTTTTAAGAAATATACATATATATATATATATCAAGTACTAGAGACGAATAATTAAATAAATTTTAAATTTCATCAAGAAATACATAGACAATACGTTTATTTGTGTTGAAGTAATGCAGATAAATTAAAGAAAGGGAGAGAAAAAAAAAAGTTGAAATATAAAGTAAACTAGCGTTTCTGTTGTTCGGCATAATATTATTACAGTATTCATAACATTTTATGAAAAAGAAACGATAAATTACAAAGAATCCTCGTATAATCATAAGAGTACTTGGATTATTAAAACCACCTTACGAGCAGTAAAAATAATATTGCCGCTACCCAAGTAATCTTCATAAAACATAAATATTGTCCATAGCATATCAGAATCATCCTTCTTTTTATTGCGAAGCCATCAATCTTCCTTGACCTGCTGCAACGCTCGAACCACTACTTTCTTTCTGCCTGCTACAGCTGTCGTGCTTAAAAACTTTTCTATCTCTCTTATTTTCCCTCCTCTTGCCTATTCGGCGTGGAGTGAAGTCTAATCCTTGGAGCACATATAAAACGAGCCCCCCCCACCCTCCTCCACGCTCCACCCCCATCCGCCAACTGTAGTTCATCTTACCTTGGTAAAGTACTAGTGGACGGTTTACTTTCGAGCATCTTATCTTCGCTTTAGCCAAGCGAATCCAAACACGCCAAGCGAGATGATGCGCCGCCGGAACAAGCACTCGAGTACTCGTGAACTAGATCCGCGACTGAAAGCTACTTTAAGACAGGGTGAGAGAGCGAGAGAGAGGCTATGAGCGAATCAAAGGGAGCGAGAGAGAGAGAGGAGGGGAAACAGTATGGTCATAATGAAGCGTAATGTAAGAAGTTGATTATGATGAAGCATCCAGATTTCTTCTTCTCTCAAATCATTTTCTTAATAATTTCAAAGCCGTATTTGTAGATAAGTATTTAAGGCTTTAATGAATGCAATAATAATAATAATAATAATCATTCGAAAAGAGATATAATATATGAATGAATGTATAATTAAACTTATTCAGAAATACATGCTCCAATGTTGCTTTAATAGAGGCCAAACTTTTCAATTGTCGCTAATATGCCATCAAATTACAGCTCCTCGTTACTTCATAAATTCATTGGACTTGTAAACATATTTTTTGATTATATACTTTTCGTGGACCATACGACAAAGCCCTGTGCATATAAATTTTAGAAAACTTTGAAATTTTATATATCAAACCCTACTTATAAATTAATAGAAAAATTTTATGAGTTTTATTTAAAAAAAAAAGGGGGGGCATATATTTTAAAACACGTGTTATAAATAAATTATTTCGCAAATTTTTATCCCTTCAACATCGAAATAAATATTGAATAGAATTCAAATTTTCCTGTTTTAGAAATATTTAGTATTCAGTGTGTCTATTTATTACTGAATCTAAAGAGATTTTAATTTGTAAAAATAGCACAAGTCTTATGCAGTATAGCAGCATTTCTCCTGCAATATTAATTTTTAAATATTTCCGTGTAATGAAGAAAGAGTACTACTCTGTAATAAGCTTTAAGGAATAATTGATTTGCAAAAAAATTTGTATAAGCCTAATATTTAAAGTGGCATAGCACATTGTATGTAAAAGAGCATACTTTAAGATCCTTAATGGTTTAATGTTAATGCACTTGCACTCAACTTTTTGCAAAATTTACCAGAAACCTTCTTACGCGACATGCGACGTTAGTATCAAAATACAAAGACTTATTTCTCTCATTACGAGGATAAATCACAGCGACGTAGCTATAAACGTAACGTAACATTTCTCAAGTATTACGAGATCTTAGCATAAGTAATAAACGAAGTAGGCAATTATTTGAATTAACTTCATTGCCAAGCCACCGACCAAATGAATATGGAATTAAGAGAGTTAATCATCTCTTCCCTACGAACAACAAAACATCACGAGACGAAGGAGGACGTATTTGCTTTTATCCCATGTTTAATAAACCAAGTACCGAGTCCTTGTGACATACTTTTGCAAACAAGTCATATTTTTCACCTAGTCGCGGCATATTTTTTACTTATATATTACTTACACCTGTATCAATGGCAATGGAAAATCTTTGAGCTACAGCCCCTTTCACCCAACGAAGAAAGCATGTATCGCTCGAGTTTCACGAAAGCTCGACATTCCCAGAACATACCGCCAAAGTTCTATATAACACAGTTCACAGCGACTGAAAATCCTTTTCAGGCTTCATCCCCGTACTCTCATCCTCTTCCCCATTAATTTTAAGTCTTTCTTACGCTCTCTCTCTCGGTGTGTCTTTCTCTCTTTCTTTCGCTCCTTCAGCTGCTCTTTTCATGAAGCTTCAGCTTCTGTGGCATGTGGCTTCCCTTTTTCTACTCCCATCTCCTTTTCCCAGATAGAGCACAGCCGCCTCTATTCCTCCCATCATTTGCAATCAAATAGGAACTGCCAAGACCTTCCTCACCGTCCTGCCAAAGAGCCACGAGATTTACCGACTGATCTGATATTCCTGGAACAGCTTTCTTTTTTCACTCCATGCTGTATACGCATTTCCCCCCCCTCTTTACTCATATGATATTATTGGGCTTAAGTCGTAGCTCCTCTTTATCCATTCTGGCACTATTGACTTGGAAAAATTTACTATTAATGGTTGGCCCTTTTTTTCCTCGATGTTTTCGTATCCTTTGTATTCTTGAAAATTGTTTCTTCGTAGAAATTACAAGTTCTTTGGCGCTACCTCGCAATTTATAATTATTACTCCAATTTATCATTACCTTAATTTCAAAGTTTACTCAATACTCAAATGTAAAGCGTCAAAGGTGTTAATTAATTAATGAAAACCTCCTACCATATTTCATCGCCTTTTAACATAGGTGATGAAAATTCTTAAAATTTGCCTAAATTCTGTTCGAATTTATGCCCAAATAATATATTCGATACTTCAGTCTTTTACCTCATCACTTGCAATATCTTTCGTGTACTTCATATGTACGCTAATAATGCGCAAGTTCATCCTCGCAGTTTTATCGGTCATTAATGCAAAATTGTATCTTTCAACTTTGCTCTCAGCGCACATCACCGTACATTCACTGATCAAATTCAGTTGAGTTCGCTTCTTTGACTAGAATTTCCCGGCAACCTTAAGCTTCATTTTACTTTATTTCATTCCCCTTCTTATTTACTTCCCTTAGAATAGACTACTAGAATAGTTTATGGTTGAACGAAAAATTGTTAAGTTTTTAAATTTTATACATTGTATATGGCACGTATCTTAATGTCATCAAACTTACTATAGGGAAATAAATGTAATGAATAAAATTAATTGCATTGTACTTAAGGATCACTATACGAACATTGAATAAATAATTCTAGGAGCATTATAATAAGAAACAAAATTTGGAATAAAAAAACTTATTAAATATTAAATATATTATTACCCCTTGTTTAGTTGAAACACAATTATAAAAGAGCAATTAATACGAGAATTGATGATAATTGTAGGATTATTATTAAATTCAATATCGTACATTATAAGGAGCATAATCACGTAAATTGGCAAATAAAAATTGGTCATTTATTATTTAATAAATTAATAACCTATAACATATGAATATTTACGTACGAGGTTTATTTAAAATCGAAAAAATAAATTTTATCATAAATATTCCCTACAATTTAAATTTCATTCGTTCGCTCATTTGCTCAATTTTTATACACAAATAAGCGACATATATTTTTATACGCATATTTTTATATTTTTACGTGTACTTTAAATGTATAACACCAGACGAAAATATTGTTAATCTTAAACTTAACTCGTGAATTATTATAATTTTTATTATCTTAAAATATTTATCATTGAAACTGAATCACTTTGCCATATTAATATTATTTTAATATAGCATTCAAAATATTTATATATGATGGAATTTCATGAGAAGCCAATCAAATCAAAGTTGTATGATCTTCAACATTTTCAATAATTTACTAATAATAAGACGAATAAAGTCTAAGCAGAGAAGTGTTCAAATATTTAAAAAATACATTGTATATTTAAAATATAATCCTATAATTATTTCATGAGTATTCTATATATTGAATGAAGTATTCAGAAATAAGATCAATCAATAAAATTGATGACAGATATTTTTCTTAACATATAAACACTGAAAAAATATATTGAATTCAGTTTGGTGAAAGACTTTCTTGCATTGAACTTACACTGTAATTTCATCTATGAGCTACAATATTTGTAATTAAATTAATAATATCCGCAAAAAGTTAAAAAAAATATATTAAATATACTTAAATTTTATGAGTTTAGCCAAAAATACAATTCATATTATGTATCTATGAATGCAAAGTATAAAGTTTATTCAGATATTTATTTATATGTAAAATTAATGTACAAATTTGTATACTTTTTTCTCGCTAAATATAACATTTCAAGTGGATAGATGAAATAAAATATTTTAAAATAAAGCACGACATTGGCAATACAAGTCCACAATATTACATGCGCTTTATGAAATATATTCGTCGTAGTTATTAAGGGGACAAAAATATCAATTGAGTGTAAAAATGAAGCTACGAGTTAAATTGTAATAGCATTTAAGATGCGCAAGTTGAAATAAAATAAATCAGCTGATGCAATGAACCAGAGTATCACGTGTAAAGTCATACAACGAGGGCATCATTCGACACCTGGAGAATTTCATTTCATATTCGCGGTGTACTATACGACTAACCAAATGAGTACTTTACTGCATAATCACCATTAAAGGATGATCTTACGTAGTATGCGCGTAGTTTCAGAAAGAGCGCAAATTCACACACGCAATGCGCGGCAAGTGGAGTGAGTAGGAGCGGTAGAGGGAGAGTGAGAGGGATAAAGAGGGAAAAGCAGAGCGAAGATTACCAAAGGGAGATGCAATAGTCATTCTTTTAAATAGGCACTCGTTCTTTGGCTGGAATTTGTAATATGAGCCGAAAGGGATGATGGTGGATGTAAAAAATGATAAGAAGCAAGAGGCAGTAGGAAGAAATTCAAAAGACGAGTAAAGTATGAGAAATAATGTTAAATAAATAATGTGAAATTGAGCTGAAAGTATAAGATAGGGCAAACACCGATTAATAACGAAAGTTCTTTTAGGTTTTGTTAGGTGTGAGAAAAAAATTTCTGGTAAAAGCCTATTGTAAGACTTGGGAGTGGATGTGGTAATTTGATACTAATTTCTATAATCGTTATAAATAAAAAAATCAATCGTGGAGATTATAAGATTATGTATATTGATGGGCTATAAAGGTATTTGCCTCGGAAATTAAGGCGTGCAAATGAACGTGTGCATACTTGCATTTGCCTCTAAATTTTAACTGCCACATTGAAAGTCATATATTGAGACAAGTTTAATTGCCATATTCTTATAAGCCTTGACTGACCGATTCAAACATATATTTGAACTGCATTTCTATGTGCATTTCTATATTTGATTGTAAGATTATCTAATAAGCGGTGTATGTTGAAATCCGTGTCTCTCTCCAATTGCCTGTGTGACATTTTGTTTGTTAAGTATTTCTTATTGATTCATTATTCTAATATGATTTTGCATTGAGAAAATCAGATCGGCCGATTATAATTTATAAGAAAATGAAAATAATACCGGAACGACAATTGAATTTTTGTAATTACTGTAATTAACTATAGATTTTGTCTAAGATACCTAAATTAAAAAATAGAAAAAGGTAAGGTTAAAACTTACAGGGACTTGATTGGCATTTAAATTGTCAACAAAAATACAGATCTAACAACATAGAGCATAGATGTAAAATAAATTCATTTTCGTAATATTACACGTGGGAATCCAAAGTTTATGAAATTACAATTTCTACAGTAAACTTTATCAGCAAAAGTGTTAATAATGTATATAACAATATAATCCCTGCATATAAAACTTCTATCGTTGCATATTATAAAGCATCATTTTTAACGTAAAAACTAAAAAAAAAAAGAGTATAATGAATTCTGATTGTTCCTTTTCTCAAGTCTAAAAGCCTTACGTATATAAAATGTAAAAGAAATATTATTCCAGAAAAATCAATATACAATAATTAAAAACGTTAGAAAGAATTAATTAATGCACTAAGGGACATTATTTTTTCGAATTTACAAAAAATATTTCATAATTTCAATCATACAAAAGTTTGAATATTAATAAATTGAAATAATTTTTATTTAATTAAATTCTAATTATAAGAAATAATTAAAATATCATTTGAAAGCTTTATTGCTCATTAAGAAGGAAAATAATTACATTTCTGTCTTATTAACAAGTACTCATTATGCATTGAGGAATAAACAATTTTTGTATGCTGAAAAGGGTAAAAAGAAATAACAAGTTTTTTTTAATAAAATACCGTATTATAAAAAATTGAAACATAATTTTATTATTTCGCGTTGTATAATATATTTAGAGGCGAAGTAATGAAATTGAATTCTCCTTTTTTCTCAAACCAGGAAAAGTGTAACAAAATCTTATGTAATAGAATACAGAACTGCCTGTACTACAATACGAAAGTAATAACGTAACGTAATGGAATGAAATTTTCTTTGTTTTTGCATTTGTAATGCATAAAATAAGACTAGTAAAATTACGTTGTTATTAAAAAATAACATAACACAATGAAATGGCAGTTACATTGGCATTGAGAACAATAACAGCCGAATGAAACGAAAGTTTTATAATTTAGCAAGTAATGTAATAAAATGAAATGAATATTCCATGCGTTTTAATAATAATACTAGAAAACGGTATGTAATATTTTAAAGAGGACCTCGTTAATCCCGGTTATATGAAAATATGAATAACTAATAATTGCAAAAACCGTGTATACGTTTAATAATTATTAGGACTAATAGGACAATCCCATTTAAATTTTATTTAATATTTTTCTAAATTTTATTATTAACTTGTCTCTGATGAAGATGAAGGTATCAAATTTTTTGACTTTCACCGTGTATTAAATGTTAATTAAAAAGCATTCGAATTAATATCAATATATTCGAATTAACTCATGTTATAAGACGATTTCATACAAGTTTAATCAATTTAATAATCTAATTTGAGCAATTTTATAAAAAATAAATGAAATCAATAAGCATTTTGGTATTTATTGTATATTTAAAAATGTTGTTACAATATTCCAAAGAAAGTATGCCAATATGCTCCTTTAAATAATCATTCGAAATGAAAGACGCATTAATAGATTTTTTTTAATAACAAAGTTCTAGATGTAGAATAGTATAAATATAATGTCATATTAATATATATTATATATCTTATTTAAAAAATATGAAACAAACAAATTTTCTTTCAGTTAACATATAAGCTGAAATTAATTTAGCAAACAATCATAGATTAGTAGACTTTTTTGTAAATCTTGAATTTAATTTCCATAATTCACTCTTACCTAATCATCATAAAGTTATTTTAACGATTTTCCATATATCTACTTTATACAATTGAAAAGAAAGATTTCTGATAGAAAAGGTAAAATTGTCATAACTAAATTCGTTACATCACGTGATTTAATATTTAAAATTTAGTTTTAAATATAATTGAATAGAAAATCAGATAAACAGAAAAATATACATCAGAATAAGGAAATGGCAAAGTAGATTCAATTTTGTAAATTTCGACAATATATATTCAACAATTTTATAATAATATAAAATTATTGAACTACGTAAATTTGCAGATTTCTATAAACAAATAAAAATAACTTAACATATTATGTAAAAACTAACTTGTTTTTATGTATTAATAAATTTATAGTAATAAATATCATCAAAAATTATTCCATTTTATTATGGATTACACAAATTATTTATATATTTACACAAATTATTATGGATTGATTAATTATTGTTTAATATATTTTAATTTCATTCATATTTTTTTTTATCATATCATTCGTCTATTTAATCAAAATGTTTATTGATTTTATGTTTTATATTTGTTAGGAAATATCAACAAAGTATAAAATATTATTTTCAACTGATAACTTAGTTGTGTATAATATATATATACCTAAACTGTTATTGTTGTAAATTACAGTAATATTATAATATTATAAATTATATTAATATATTACAAAGTTGTATATTAAAAATTACTAAATTATGCAGCTTATTTAATTTACAATTATTATGCAAATGATTTTTGTATAATTTATGTTAATACAAAGTACGACTGTGCATAAAATTATTTTAGTACCTTAATAAAAAAAATTATTTGTTAATGTAACCAAAATTATGCAAGAATTCAGTAATTTTATTGAAAATATAACTGGATAATTTGTTTTATTATTTAAAATATATTTAATATATATATTTAAAAATACAGTTTATCTTTTGTGTATTGATTTGAAACATTTTGTTGAGAATTTCGTTAATTATATGTACCATTTAATACTTTTGTATGTATTTACAGCGCTAAAACAATTATATAAAAATACAATGTTTAATGAAAAAAATATTGATTGGCAAGTGGAGAAGGGATAATTTAGTACATTAATGTAATTACTTTACATTGTGTGTAAGATCGATTAAGATTGCGAATACCTATAAATGACATTCATCTAAGATGCGGAGAATGGAATACTTTTACCACCAAGAACTTTTCATCTTCTTGGAAAGCATCATAAAATCAAGTAACCTCGTTTTGCTTTCAAAAGAATATACCGCAAATGTACCACAAAGCATATATTCCGTGTGACGGCTCTTGAAGCGGGAATAAGAGGAAGAAAGCATGTAAGCGATTATATTTAAATTACGAATAACATATTTAAATTCTAAATAAAGAGGACTGTTTTTTAATTTTTACGGGACAAAGAATACACTTTCCTTTTCAATTGAAAGCATCGAGCGTAGAGTCGGTGAATCTATTATGCATTTCAAATGCATTCAGCCAGCAATTTTCTAGATATAACGTATTAAAATATATATGTAAACATCAAATGAAAAAAACTGTTTTAAGTGGAAAACTAAGCAATTCCATTCTTTTTGAACTGTATGTTGCTTAAATACAATTTTCTACGAAAACGTGCTTCATTCCGCATAATTCCATGTAAAATATTTTGAAGGAAGATAATAAGCAGTAAAAGTAACGTACAATTTAAGCTTCAACTACTCTCGAGTACCTTAATTTTTTGTTTACGTCAATCGTTAAAATTTCTTTGTATTAAAAACTAGACGTTTAACATTTAATTGTCAATAGATTAAACTATCTTTATATTTTAAAAGTTATCGAATTAAATCTCTTTTGAAGCTTACTTATATGTTGGAATGATGATTTTTTTATATCGACGATTCGAATAGAAGAATATATTGTCTATTAATATTTACCCAAACAAAATAATGCCTTAACTATTGTCAAATTCTGCAAGTTATTGAATATTGATTGAAATAGTTTTGAATTTTAACAAGAGTTCCTTGACATACGATTAATCAATATCTCTTATTGATTCAATTAGCGAAAATATAATTGTTTCCAAATTTTGTAATTAATCAATAGAAACAATAATTTTTAAAGGTTTCTTGTCAGATGCTATCTAACATTATTCCGATACGTCTAGTAATTTATTCACTCTATTAACAATTATTCATCGCAATGTTAAAAAGTATATACTTCATGTATAAGCCTAACCACTACCTTTAAAGACTCTTGAAATAAATTTTATGAATAAAAATATCCTTGTACTTCATTAAAGATTCCGTAATATAATATAATTTAGGTTATAATATAATATAATAATATAATTTATGGTTATTAATTATCTAGTAATATTGTATAGTTGCTCTGATAACTTTTTGCCGCAATTTCGCCACGCAGATAATGAAACGGTTCTTAGGCCAATGTATTTACAATATAAAATGCAATAAATGTAATAACATTGTAAAGTTTCGTTATTATGTAGTCTCATATATATAAACTACAACTACAATTTATTATGCAAACAGTGTAAATAAAATGACATAAACGTTCATACTATAGATTATATAAGTCGTTAATATAGGGAATACTTATATACAACTGAAATATCAATTATATGAATTTCAATTTTTGCCTGCATATACAAAACTTTATGCTTAAAATTCATTTTAACTATTCACTTTGGAGGTATACAAATAGCAAATAATTAATGTCTTATACAAGTATGAAAAGTGTAACTCTTAATAATTAAACGATAAGCACTGGCTGGCCTACTCATAGCTCAAAATCGGCACTAATCGAAGCGGTTCTCACATTAATATTCCACAACTCCTAACAGAATTTCGCGATAAACTGAACTCAACCGACGTATTCGGGTAGACTCTACTCCGTGCAAACCGGTGTATGGGTCCATTACACACACCCACCGAGACTCGACGCACACATCGTAATTGGGACATTCGAATGCGTCTAGATAACCAATGAGCTGCTCTCTCATATTTCCTCTCCTCGCGTCGTTTCTCTCACTCAATTCTTATCTTTGCCTCGGGCTCAACCCCACCCCGCCTTCTCATTCGCTCTCTCTCTCTCTCTCTCTCTTCTTCCTCCTTTCCCTCAATGATTAACGGAGAACCCAACAAATTAAGTTTCAAGTTTCTTAATTTTATTTATTACTTATATGGCTTTATACTTGTCTCGATATTCTGCAAATATACAAGTGGAATTTCAAATATTAAGTGCACGATTAACCGCCATTAGTGGCATAAAAAATAATTATTAGTAAATTTCGGAAAGGTATAGACGAATTATTTGAGCATTCATTTTGAATTAATAGGTAGTGCTAGAAATATATAAACTACAATGAAAGCTAAACAATATTATAAAACGCTGAACTACATAAAATACTTGTGCGCAAAATTCTATGAAAGATAACTTTTATAGAGATATCGATTAAGCTATTAATAAAATTGCCACTTGGTAATAATTTTGTTTTATCTACGCCGTATTATGGGATTTTAAGTATTTAATATTATAAAAATATAGATTGTCGCAGCTTTTTAAATATATTTCATCCATTTAATTAATTTAATATAATGCCAATCTAATAATATTACATAACCTATAGTACTCATTATATATATATATATATATGGAGAAAAATTCTCGTTACGAATTATTCATAAAATGTTTTCATAATCACAGTGAATAAAAAAAATTTGTTATTCAATTAATTAAAAAATAAAAAAATAGTTGACTTGAGCTAATTAAATAAAGATTAGTAAATCATACTTAAAATTATGATATTAATTTTCATAAATCTAAGGCTATTATAATTTTTCCTTTCTAATTGTAGAATTTACAAAGTTTTTAAGACAATTATTTTCGTGAATTTTTTTACTATAGTTGTGCACGTAAACATTTTAAACTACACTTGCAATAGTATCAGTCCATGGATGTTAAAATGGATTTAAAAGGGTAAATTTTAACAATTACTTCAATTTATTACATAAAAAACTAAATAGTTTTTTTTATTGTGAAAAACTAGTTAATCTATGTTCAAATTTATGAAAATCTACAACGTAGTACAATTTCCATATAATTCAATATTCAAGATTATAGAAAAAAAATTGATTTGATAAATTTTAGGCGTTTCTCAAATGTAAAATATATATTTAAACACTTGCAAATACATATCGTCAAGTTCAAATAAATTGCATCAAAAGTTTCATAAATTAAAATTGAAGTAATAAAAATTGATTGCATCTAGATTTATGAAATTTTTGATACTATAATTATCTGTCTGTATATATTTTTTTCTTTAAAGAATAATTGCCAATAATATATTATATCTCCATATAAAATTGATTGTAAAAATTTTCTAAAAAATTATATACAATATGTCAGTGTATTTTCTCGCTTTGCTTTCAACTATATTTTATATTTAAAATTTGCACTATAAGCTTTTATTATATGAGAATAATATTCGTGTCGCTTTATGAATGTATATACATATTATTATGGCTAAGAGAAGGAAGTGCTATTTTAGAATTTATTTTGGTAGCCGACTAGATTATATTTCCCAATATAAATATTATTTCTCTGGCGTATAATATCCAGAGGAAATTTGTTTAAAATTTGCTAGAAAATATTAAAATTTGATGAAATTATGGTGGATGGGTTAAACCGTCTTTAAGAAAATGCGCTCCGCCGCATGAAACTAGTCTAAGCAAAATCGGCTAATCTAAAGCAAATGAAACAAAAATATTTTGAATCCACGTGAAATTTGCTTCTGCCTTGAAAGGTTTTTCAACAAAACTCCACCAAGACAAAACCACCAAGGTCCAACGTTAAATTTTCAATTTTCATATTAATAGACATCAACTTTTAACGTAATGCTAAAAATATAGATCCAGCGTGGATCACGTGTGTATAGATTAAAATTGAAAGGAAGTTTATCATCGATTTCGAGTAAGTGTCGTGAAAAAAAATGAATATTAAATTTCAAGTGCCGCACACTTATTATAATTAAAAAAAAAATCTATATCTATTAATGCTCTTATCTATTTTAAGCCAATAAACTTTCTAGCGCATTAATTTTTATTGAAGAATTGAAACCTTTCAGGTCACGTATTACGCCCACTCCTTACAAGTTTAATACAATTTTCGAAATATTGCTATTCGGGTCAGACGTTTTTCTATTTTATTTTAAATAATCGGTAATGTTCTCGGCGTATTCCGTGCGAATATTATATTATAAATATAAGATTGCCGAGTATTATGCCGTTTGTCTACGTTTCCAGGCGAACCAAATATCGTGTTGCAATATTTAATAATAAATAATCGTTAGTATTGGCTACTATGAATGCTCCTTCATCGCAGCATACGTACAAATTAAAACTAAAATATAGTAGCAAACAATTTTATAATACTTGGATTGTGTTTAAATGAATGCTCCGAAGCATGATGATAGCACACACGCGAATATGAAAATATAATTTCCTACGCATATAACAGATTTCAAGGCATTACCTCTTATACTATAACAGTAAAATCGAGTTTCTAGAAATCGATTAAAAGCTTTCGGATGCTCAAATATGAATTTATGCTTCAGCACTAATTATGAAAATAATTTTCTAAATTAGCGGATACTTTGAAATGAGCCGCAAATTACACTTTTGAGCTAATCCACCTTCATAAACATATATATATATATATGTTCCATACAAACATACCAAACAAGCCTTAACAATAATTTGAAAAATAATAGTTTATTTATGTTTCGATTAACTAACATAAGATCTCGTTGTAGCTCTTCGTCATCTATAGTTGAGACCTTTCGCGGCTTGAAACAGCCATGCTAATGTACATGTTACTAGCCATAAAGTTGCACGCTTGTCGTCTGAAATATTTACCATCGTATTATGAGGTTATTCGGTAATTGTGCTAATTATGAGAAAATTAACAAAAGCGGAGCTGTCCCATCTCCCACAATGGAGTCTACAATGATCTTTGGCTCAACAACTTGAAATAATTTCCTTACAATAATACATCTCTTACATGACCTCCATTACTTTCATTACGTGCTATATGTACGAGATTATATATGACTGTATTTATTCATTTACCTTTTTATGCGTAGAATTTTAGGAAATTAATTGAAATTTCAGCGTGCAACTTCTTTACAGCCAATTGAAATGAACTAAAATCAAAACAAGAGGCAATATTTACAGTAAACACAGCAATAAAAATAAAATTATTGCATTTTATTGCATATTATTTTGATTCTAATTTTAAATAAATAATTAGGATCAATTTAGAAGTAAAATATTGAAAATAAAAGTATGGCACGTCATTAGCATAAGTTCATAAATATACTTTTGCATTTTATCTTAATGCTCTCATGACAGTTAAATATTTAACTTTGTGATTATAATAAATAAATAACTTACTAGTTCCTTATCAAAAATTAAATTACATTTTGTTGTAAAACATAATCATTAGTACCCCATAAGCTTTAATAACCTATATAAGACTTGTAACTCTTACATTCTAAAGTTCTACTTTGTATTATCAGGAATTTCCGTCTATACGATGAATTGCATTATATATACTAATTACATATATACATATACATATATATACTGAAAATGATTATGATTTTAATTGAAAAATTTGAGCCGAAATAATAATGCGATTGGTGCACAGTTTTAATTGTACCAATAAAACTTAATGCCAGACTGGATATGTTTTGTTTATATTCATTTGTTATTTTATTAAGAGCTGTAGAGTTTCAAACAGCCATTCCTCCTTTTATTCATTTTCCTCTTCTTCCTTTTTATGCCTTCAATCTATTTTTTTTTTTTTTTTTCTTCATCCAGCTGGTTGCTAGTCGTCAGCGACTTGAGAACTTTACTGTTTGTCGACGTCAACGACATTGATTTATCGTTTCTTCGCCAAAAGGATAGGCAATTGTGCAATTCTGGTTCAAGAAGGAAAAATTTCGTTAACGACCAAAACTTTCTCGTTCTCTCTGATCCCACGGAATGTGCAAAAGTTTTTTTAGAGTGACTTGCGGTAAGATAGAATATTACTTTTTTTTTTCGTGCTTTCTTCTAACTAAAAATTTTATCTAAAAGTAATACAGTATTATATTTATTTTCTTTTATTAATTGATACGCACAATGTATGTGTGAGTTTTTTTTATTCGCTACGAATTGAAGATTAATTACGCATAGTATACTTTGAAGATTCTCGTAACGAATGATTATGTCATTTGTAACAATTGGAAAATTGTTTCTAAGACTTTTATAATTTTTACGACGTCTTGCTTCTTATTCAATAAATGATATTTTAAACTTTCATATTTAAAGCAGTAAATTTCTTACAAACAAATGCACTTACAAACAACACACACACACATATATATATAGAAATAATGACTATGATTTTGGTAATTTTTTTTATTTAAAAAATAGTTTTATTAAATGAAAATTTTGTTAACCTTCGTATTAGAAAAACCTTTTTAAACAATTCTTATGCAATTTCGGTGAAAATCAGTGTCTTGTGAAGCGTTGGGAAAATTTTTTCTAAAAATATGATACGTGACATTGCAACTTTGTCGTTTACTGTTGAATTATAAATAGTAATTTTTCTTAATCAGGATTAAATTGATTAAGGTAGGCTGTAGAATTCATTTGATGTGGTGTGTTTTTGATAAATGTCTGGTATTTGAAAGGAAAGTGATTGTTGTGGTAAAGTTTTTTTTTTTTTTTAATCAGGATTAATAGCTGAATAGATTATGATTGATTTAAATATTTCTTTCAAATACAAAGAAGAATATTATTTGAGAATATTAATAGAATTTTCATAAATTCAAAAGGATATTGAAAATTTTTATTGGCTCGTTAAAGATATTTTACGTTTAATTCGTTATAATACGTTGGAAGATTTTACTCGCTCGTGCTCTAATTTTATTGAACTTTACCAATAACGATATTTATCAGTATTATAAATTGGTGAAGTGACTAAAACAATTATTGAACGCAAAATATCACAAGATATAGGCAACTCTAATTTTCCATCCTATTAATATTTATATAATAATAATTATATAATATAAGTGTATACTGATTTGTTTTTTAGCACGTGAAATATAGATTTTAAAAGATTAGCTAATATTAAAAAAAAATTCTATGGTAAGAAGATGGTTTTAATAGATCGGGTATAAATAAACAAATGCAATATGAATCTTTCTTAAATATTTTTTTTTTTTCTAATTATAGAAATTTCCACCTAATATACAAACGAATCAAGTATGATACACGTATTTATGGGGTGAAAGGCAATATCTCACGGGTTCTTGATTAATTTCTAAAGCTATTTTGTAAAAAAAAGTAATTCCTTTTGTAGGATATCAAAATGATCAAGATTTTTCGCAAATAGCATCTTCTTACCTTAAAGAGCTTCTTTAATATCAATAGGTCATTTAATAATCAAAGATAATTAATATTTCTTTATAAAGTACTAACGCTTATACGATTAAATGACAAATGATTATTATTATTATCATTATTATTGCATAAATTACCAGGATTTCTTATATAATTTGCTCACGTTTACTTAATAAATTAATATCAATTCGTAAAATTCATGAATATAGGAATTCGCTTTAATATAATGGCTTTTATAATAAATCTTCAATCTTACAAACAAATGAACCAAACGCGTTCGTTACTTTGAAGTAAATTAATCGCTTAACTTCAAGTCAAGTACAAACAGTATGAAATTCTTCAAATTACTCGCGATTAATTATATAAATATGTCCTTATAAAATACTCGTCGAGCGCAATTACAGCATTTGAGTTAGTCCAGAGATAATTAACGAATAAGAGGCCAATGAGGAAAATGGTTAGCAATCCAAACCTATCCTGCATGGCCGAAAACCTGGAGATAAACATCAAAAAAAAAAACATACGCCGAAGAAATTAACAAAGGCAGAGGATCGTCGATGTATCAAAGAGTTGAACGCAATGTCGACGATGTATGGTGGTGTGTGGGAAGAGGTGAAGGAACGCAAAGAGAGATTTATTATGGGCAAATACAATTAGAAGTTACGAGTGTCTGAAATAACCTCTGATCCCGAACGGCACGGAGCTAACTCAACTACGCCAATGCTCCTTGCTCTCTTAACTGAATAAGCGAATTAAAGGCGTCTTCCCGCAACCTGACATGCAACGTCATTCCGTTTTTCCGTACTCTTGTTCCACATAAGTGCCAGTTAGTGTCGGTGTTTGGGGTTGCGTTTTTATTGTGATGTGTGGAGAGGAGTTTAACAAATTCGTCCGACAGACGTATAAATTACTTGATTTTCTGGAAAAATACTTTGGATTGAATTGAAAAGAGAAAAATAATTTGTTAACGTTGAAAATTAAATTATCCCATTGTATATTTCATTACGCGTGTGTGTGTGCGCGCGCGTGTGCGTGTGCGTGTGTGGAGGAAAAAGAGTAGTATTGTAGGTAGTTTGATTTGTGAAACTACCTTTTCATATAATATATACTTAAGCATAAATGAATTATTTCGTTTAAATTGAACTTATTGCGTTAGCTTTTAAATAAATTGAATTCCTATGATTAAATTATCAAAAGATTTGATAAATTATTTTTATCATTGCGTAGCTGAAAATTTTAAAATCATCCACGCAAAATGTCAAAGTATCGTGTAATTTCTCTTTATAATTGCATTTACTCTACATGGAACGAGATACAATTTAAAAACAATAATATTATCGCACACTATCAAATACCGAAAGCTTACAGACATTTATATTGAAAAACTTGCGCAAAATTAATATTACGTACTTACCATGCTCCTATGTATATATATATATATATATATATATATATATATATATATATATATATACACATAGTTGTATGTTATTTATGTTAAATGGTATTTAATATAAAGATCGTATTTGATCGTGATGAAGCCTTATATTTAATTAATGCCGAAAATCTAGATGTAGAGATAAAAACATAGAGCATTCGCGTCAACGTCGACGACATAACATACCTTATTAATTTCTCAATGCGATTATTAATAATAATATGGAATACGTATATTCATTTACCGAATATTGTGGCGTCCGAAAGAAGACGAACGCCTGTAATTACAAAGCTAATTAGCCCATAATCCCATTATCGCCCCGTAGAAATATCATTTGAGCAAGCAAAGCGTTTGCAATTCTCCCTCGCCAACCTCTCGCATGAAACGAATGAAACATTCACTGATAAAAATACGCCGACTTCATACAAGTATACAAGCAGTAAATCCTTAGAGAACTCGCTATAATAAATACAACACGGGCCAGAAGAGAGAGGCGAGAGCTAAGCGGGCGTTCCTAGAAGTGGGTACCACCTACGAAAATATTTATTGCACGCGATATTATACGATCTGTCATAGAAGGCCTCGGCATAATTTTACATAAAACGTACATGCACGCTTCTTTATATGTTTTAGAATAAACGAGGAGACGGAGAGGTCGACGGTTTATGCGTTCTACAGCTTCGCATCGACGGCGAGTACGTCAGTCGGTTGGCCTGCCAAAGGGGGCAGACGTGTCACTAACACCGGTAAGTTGCCCGTCAAAATATTTCTCCGAGCTGAAGCTCGCATTCTCCGTGGCCCAGAAAAAGCCCTTTGCTTGTATGGGTTTCATTGTATTGTTGCGCTGTGCTATTTCCCTCGGCTTAGAGCGCCTAATTAAGCGCAATGCTAAACACTTAATTGGCAATGGCATTCGAGAATTACCGAGCGGACGGTCAACATTGACGCTTAGAGTCACGCCAAGAACAAATTTGGATACAACCAGATATACAATGCTTATGTTTATTAATCAACGGCATTTGCTGAAATCTTTCAATATCTTATCGTTGATAGTTGGCAAACGCACGAGATGCATAATCTAATAGAATTAACCGAAAAATAATATTTTGGTGCTAAAGAAGGAAACTGTTGCTATAATTGTTTCAAGGCCTTGCAAGATTCAAGATTCTAATGGATATTTATCCACTTGAAACTCTAAACGGAAAACTTTTATTATCACTGTATTTTATTTATAAAATATAATATATATCTCATAAATTTGTTATTTTATAATAAAATAAATAATAATTAATACACCGTATACAGCTACCTTTCATTTTATAAATTTAGGTATTATGAAAATTAATTAATTTCTACAACATATTTATTTACACTTTATGTACATTGCTTTATGTGTGTTAATGAATTAAATGGATAATTAAAAGTATTGTGCAATTGTTTATCATATTTTGATAACTAATTAATGATCATTTACATACGTAAATTTTAAATGAATGAAAATTACTTTCGTTTCTTTTTCCCACAATCTCTACTTGATGAAAATAAATGAAAATAAATGATATAATATACGAAATTTGATTAGTGCATTGTATTTTAGTACATTAAGCATTAAGTATTTGATATTGGATATGCTACATGTTGATTCTGCTCTACGAATATTCAAGCGTTGAAATTGTCTATGCACATATTTCATATCATTTTAAGTATCTTAATTTGTTTAAACAATTGTAGTTAAAAATAAATGACAATTTTAACATTATTCATAGTAAGGATATTTTATGTATGAATAAAATCAAATACAATGTCAAAAAGTTTAATATTTGATTTTTAGATAAAATGCTTAATTCAATTAGTTGTACAGAGCAATAAATGGTTTTTCATATCAAAATATTGAGACTAATTATCCTCTTGATAAATATATTTTTCTTATAAGAAATAAATTATACAATTAACAATTAATAATGATAGAAAGTTAAGTGAGAAGAAAGCCCCAATAAATTAATGAAAAATATCTTAGACAATGGCAGTATTTCCTTATCTTTACTAAATTAAGTGATAAATATTATTATTACATACACACACACATATATCTTTAAAATAAAATAAAAATCTAGTTGATTAGATATATATGAAATCATCAATAAACATCAACCAAACCAGGGATAACTATGTTATACAATTAATATTATCGGAATAGAAATTTCTAAATATTTAAAATAAAAGTTATTATAATTAAAACGATAATACTAAATTATTAGACTTTTCAAGTCAATAAGCTCGATTACGCAATTATGACATTGTTTTCAGACTTGACAATTTTCAATAATAAAAATTACTTTCTTGTATAATTATTTATATTTTATCTTTATTTTTAGAATATATAACAAAGCATTACTAATAATAATCTATGATAAGAGCTAATTTTAGCAATATATATATATATGTGTGTGTGTGTGATTTTTAATCGAATAAACATCATGTATATTATTATGATTGAATTTATAGACTTTCATGCTGTTTCATACTAATAGTTTTACATAATACAATTAAGTAAATAGTAAAAGTTATTATTCTTTTTGTGCTGCTTGATTTTTTTCTTTCAACTAAATTCTATTCTTTCTTATTAATTTCTTTTCCATTTATCTGCATACTTTTTACCTCTCGTTTTTCGATTCCACGATGTTTGCGATCCAGAAAATCTCATTAATTGGTTGTCTAACCGTATCTCACACCTGACTATTCGTTCTTCTTATTTTTCCTGAAACGTTATCGTATTCTGATATCTCTATCTATCTTTGTTTTTGTCAGTCTTCGTTCTTACTTTTTTTTTTTTAGACATTTAAAGATTTACATATTATCGAATCTACTGTATTAATGGCGCCGGTAATTTTTTTAGATTAGTTGGCTTTTTAGTTGGAGTTTTTAAATTCTACTAATGGAAATCACGTGACACATTTAATTTATATTGCTGTATAAGCAATTTAAGATTGAAGAAACGATATTCTATACTGAAAATAATTATATTATTTGTAAAAACGATTTTAACTGTTAATACGTTCCAAACATTGAACTAACAATTTACATGAACTTCATCTTATAAACATAAATTATAATTGGAAAATATTATATTATATTATAGTCCGTTTTTTTCAAATATGTATTAATTGTAATTACTTGGAATAAATGTAAGGACCTTTATTTAATTATATTCGTATTAAGGGACTTGTTATTGTTAAATAATAAAGTAAAATTACTTCTATATTTAAATTTAGACATGACCTAGAGAAAAACAGAATTTATAAGAGTAACAATTTATATTATATGTAAATTTATTAATATTTGTTCCATAAATAAAGGTAATATCGAATTACTTATGCAATTAGGTATGCAATTTCGTTTCAGGATTATATTTTAAGAATAACTTTAATAAAGCTACAACCACAAATTTATATTCCTTTAAGATTAAATTATTTTAAGTTTAATTTATACGCAAAGTGGTTTGATATTTTTTCCGAATCATCCACCTCAAAATATTGTATTTCATATAATGGTAAATATAAATGTAATATATAAAATATCTCGATTACTAATTTATTTGAGAATTTACAATTATTATTTATTTTAAAATCTTGTGTATTTAAAGTGAGATTCCTTTGTATTTCTGAAAAATGAGGTTATTTCAATTAAATTGAGCATTAAAAATCAGAAATCTCTATGTAGCTTACAAGTTTATAAAATATTCCGCACTCTTCAAATAAATGTTAAATAAAAAAATGTTATAGTACATTAAGAAGACATCAAATATACAATATTAATGTATACACATATTAATTTATAATTGAAATTAATAATAATTTTACAATAAATCTCTTTGCAGACTACAGAGGTACTTAAATATAACGTATAATGATTATTATTGTTGTACGTACATCAACTATATAGAGTAAAAAAAAAAATAACGGCGCCATATTATACGGAATAATAAATCGTTGTGTTTGTATTTGGCAAGTTCTTGTCATAGACGAGTTGTCGATTTAAAAAATTGAAACCCTTTAAATTTTTAATGCCTTGGATCTTCAATAGCTTATAATGAGCAATGTATAATAAACATATACTGATTTTATGTGAAATTTTCAGTAAACGCTTAAAGACTTAAGTTTAATGGGACTATAATTATAAAATATTTAGTTGGAATTTTTGTCGATTTTTAAAATGATTAAAATTTTTAAAATTATGAAAAAAATGCGAATTTCACTCACAGTTTAATTATACTAAATGGATTTTCACTTACATAAGAAGTGTATGTACTGTAAAATTAATTTTCATTTAACATTCAGAGCTACCGTATTCAATATTTTAGAGCGCTTTTTGAAAACTTAGGAAGCTTATATTAAATTCTAATTTTGCACGCATAATTTAAATAAAAATGACGCGCATTTAATAAATGTCAAAATCCTTAGTTTAATTATGTCGAGTTTAAAAACCTAAGAAATAATCGATTCGAATTGCGAATATATATTAGGTTCAGGGGATTCTGTTGACATGACCTGAATTTATAAAATTATTTAATACCAAATGTTATTTGTTGTTTTTTATTTCTTCTGGAAGGAATTTTTTCATATATTGCATTTTAAATTACAATTTTCGGTAAAAAATAATTACATTTATTCAGCCTAATAGAAAATTAATGGAACTAAAAAATTTGTTTATTAAAATTCTTATGAAAAAAAGTACAATTTATGCGGTACATGTTTTACGAATCACATTTGAAACAATTTAACAATAATCCCACTTTAAGAGTTTACGTGTGAGGCTAATTTTAGCGAATTTTATTGCATTATCTTATTGCGTATTTTTTTAATACTTTAATGTAACTGTCGTGTAAAAAGTGCACAATATTCTAATTCAAATGCTCCATTTTCAATAATATTATATGCCATATGAAACGTAATTTGTAATTAAAATTCAAAGTTCGAACATATACTTCATCAATTATAACTATTTCCAATACTTACTCTTAATCATAAATTTTACGCTTTAAGCCACGAATTTCCAGTTAAGTCGTCTCCCATAAAGATTAGATAAGTAAATAAAGATTCCATTCTATATTATAATTCCAATTCTAATTCTCATATAATAACTACATTGCATAAGCCTCTCTAAATGAATTCATTCAATACAGAAGTTTCATTATAGTTCTGCACTTATCGTAATATAATTGTTTGTGAATGAAAATCTGTTTCCGCGACGAAAGAATGCAATATTTAAAAATTTCTTTACACTCTATGTTCGAAAAAATTTTCAATTTCACTTCTCTAAGCAGAATTCACCTACGTAAAATTTAAAGTAACAAGTATAATATTTGGTCTGCTATAAGATCAAGTTTAAGTACGATTCAGCGCATAAATTAAATGAATATGCAACGTTAGGTGTAAACTTGGAAAATTGTATCACCATCATTTAGTTGTCCCGCCGTACGTAAGTGTGGAAGTGTGAGTGTGCAATGAATGCTGATCGTAAGCAACTGCATTTTAGGAGCAAACCAACCTTAAATCAACGTCCAATTCCCTCCAATTAAAATAATAATGATAACACTTGTTTTAATTACGGAAATTGGCTATTAATTCTCTATGCATTTATATTATAAAGAGTAATATTTACATGAATATTAATAATAATTTTCACTGTAGATCAACTAATGATGAGCGAAAAATTAATTTTACGAAACAAATATTCGATAGACCGATTTTATCAATCAAAACTTCAACACTAAAGCAGGTGATATTTATGGGTATTAAGTAGACTTTATAGAAATGTACTCAAGACATTTCGTTTGTAAAAAAAATTTGTTGTAATACTGTTTTTAAAGACTATTTTAAGAAAAAAAAATATTAAAAGAAAGTTGAAATGTAATATAACGAGTAATATACAGTATTGATGTATTATAGACAACATAAACATGTAAACTATATTTACAATTTATCCGTAAAAATTAACTAATGGAGCCTTGAAAGTTCAATAATTTTACTTGCATATTAATAGCTAATCAATTTTAATAATCTGATTTTTTCTTTTAATTTATTAACATTTTAAAGCATTTTTAATGAATATTATATTTACATTCTATTTATATTATTCATAATAATGTTACAAGCTTAAATTGATACTAATTCTCCCGTAATATAACAATAATTTTTATATAACATTATGCAATATATATTATAGTTAAGAAGGCCAGTAAACTTTCAAATGTTATTTGTGTGTGTGTGTGTGTGTGTGTGTGCGCGCGCGCGCCCGGGCGCCAACGTGTTATGATTGATAGGTTCATACGTTTTTCTTCATTTTCTGCATAAAGACTAAAATATGTAACAGATTTCATAAAATATTCAGAGTATTGATCGACAAATAAACATATGACACTATCACTGTTTAGTCATACTTAACTATTTCAAGTTTTTACGAAATATTATTGGCATCCATTTGTCAACCTTGTCGATCGAACAATATTGCAGATTCATAAAACAGATCCAAGAAAAAAAAATCTGTCCTAATCTTTAGCCCTTTTTATTAAAGGTGAAGAAAGGGAACTGAAAAAATACAATTTAAGAAGATATATCAATTCACTGCTCGAGAGAAGCTTTCGTAGATGTGAAAGCAATAGAAAATAATGGAATCCCAAGAGCCAGCGAAAGAGTAAAAGAAGTAAAACCAAAGAATGGAGAAAAAAGACGTTCTCGTCCTCTCCGACAAACAGATCAATGGATACGATTTACGGTCGATCCGTCACTCAGTTTGGCACTTTCAGCGAACTAACAGTGGCTCGGCGACTTATTGCTCTCGCTCATTTCCAGAAAAAAACTGCTTCTCACTGCCGATATGTAAAATAGCCCAACTATTGTAATGGCAGCTTTACAACGGCCACCTATCGATATACACTCTTACACTATCAAATTATGCGAGCAAAATTAATACATATATATATATATATATGAATGTTCTCGATCCGCAAGAAATTTAATGGAGTTTGCGAATAGCGTATAACGTGAAAAAAATACCGAAATTACTAAATCTGTATGTACAATTGAATTATTCGTCAGATAGAAATGCAACAACAATGAATATTTATAATAAAATATCTTCAATGAAACATAAAAGTGATCGTCTCAGTTACATAGAGTTAAGGGATAAGAAGGACTCTGGCCATGTAAAATCATTTAAATGTCATTTGGTGAATAAGCTAAATGCCAAATAAAAATATAACTTTTGTTAATACCTTACTGTTGAGAACGTGAGCGGATACATTATTTGAATTGTTAAAAGAAAGCTTGTTTACTCTCTTACATAATCCATGTAATGTATAGCTTACATTTATTATTAGCTGCTGCCATTTGTTGCATTCGTAAAAGATTTTTCTTTCGCATAATAGCATTCAAGTAAACAGATTAATTTATTAATTTAGCCGATTAAACGGACTAAATCCCTATTTATTTGTAATTTGAGACATTTGTGCTTTAAAGCCTTACCAACACAACCACCCAAATCCAATACTTTTTGTATAAAATACAAATCCATATCTGTCCACTTGGTCTTGGCCTTCTCGACGTCTCACCCATCCTCAAAACTTACCATCTCCGAAATTACTTTGACCATACTTTCCACGTAGCCATGAACATATCGGCAAATAACGCCTTTCTCTAGTGCACCAGTGAGAAGCTTAAGTGCACTCGCTTTTTCATGCGCGCAATCGATACCATTGCCGGCCACTTGGAATATCCGCGAAACTTCATTCGCCTCTCCTCCCCCCTTCGATACAACACGAAGTATAAGCGAAGTTTCCCACTACCTGCTTCGCTAAAACAAACCGCTGCCTTTTTTTTTAATAAACGATCGCTAATTATGTCTGACTTTGGCCAACAGTCGAACTTGAAAATTCCACACACGCATCATTATTCTCCTGGGAAATTTAAATATTACAGAAATTATTTTCACATATATATATATAAAATCCGCATTTTTCGCGAACTTTTAATCATCACTAGCGAGGGCCGACTCTTTACAACAAATTTAAAATTAAACAATAAAAGAGGCAAGAGATTGTAGCTAAATAGTGAAATAATGAAGTATGAATTCTGATGCTAAAAAAATTTTAATGAACACATGAGTAATTTAAGCCGCCTGTATGTAAATTACAATCTTCATTAGTTTGAATAATTTAACGGCGTATAAATACAAATAATTACAATTAATATTTTTTAACTTTAAATACTGATGCATTAAGAGAAACTAATAATCGTAATTTCATCTTACAATTAAGCGTCGTAATTGAATTTAGGCGTGATTAAAATTATTAAATTATAAATTTCGTATATAATGAAAGAATTATTATTGAGTTGTATGAATGCAAATTTTAAATACGCAAGTTAAAAATATTTGGTTGAAAATTTTTCATACGTTAAAACTTCATTCCATAATAAACAAAGAAATGCAATGTTATCGAGCTCAATTTATTATTATTAATAAAACTTATTATAAACAATTGGCAGTTTGTCAAAACTTAACTTTTAAGAAAAAAACATTTCAAAAATATTATTTATTCTTTATCGCTTAACAAGCAATTTTTTTCGCTCTCTACCGTGAATTTAAAGTTCCATCAACCAACAAAAAAAAATATATATATCTATAAAAATTTACGTTTTTGAAATGTTGACATATCTATCTGCAGGATTTCTATTTTGCTTTCAAGAATGCAATAGATCCACTAGAATAAAAAATGATAATTCCAAACGTCTATCGTGCATTTTATATAATAGACATCGACTACTTTGAAGAATACCTTGATAACTAGTTATTCTTGCGTGAATTTTCAACAAATACAGATAAATTGAAACAATATGACTAAATTATTTTATTATTATTCTATTAAACTAAATTATTCTATTATTATTCCTGAAAAAAATGTCAAAAAACTGCTTCAACGTCTTTTCAGCATTTTTCAAGAAACTTCATATTAGTAGTTTGTAGACTAATTTTTAGTTGAAAAATCAATTTTCTAGTGTATATACACTGCATATATAAGATTTTCATTTTGATTAAATATTTATATTAAGTCAATGTGTTCGTGTTTCGATACTTTGCTATCCCAAGGACATTATTTAATATTATTAAATATCTATAATAATTTATATTTTGCAATAGAATGTTTATTAAATGTACATATAATAAAATACATTGTACAATAGTTTGTTTACAATTAAAATTTCGTCGACATGCAATAAACCTTTACATTACTATTAATAATGTTAATGTAATATGCTTTTTATTATTAATAAACAACTTGTATAAAGTATTTGCTGAAATAACAATTTTAATGAATAGCACGTACTCTGTTAATAATATACACATATTTCATTTATATCGATAATTAACAAAATAAACAGTTGATTACGCCAAATTACACCGAACATTATTATGATTGCAATAATTAAAACAGATTCTTCATTATTGAAATTTAACGTTTCTATGGACTTTTGCCTATTATTATTACATAAAAGATGCGACGCAAGTATAAAAAAATGCCATTATTGCAATTATGAGACATTTATATATGTATATATATGTATGTATATGTATATAAATGTATGTAATGTATAGCGAAGAGCTAATTTTCCTTATTAATGAGAAATTAATGACCGTCTGTTACGCTTAATTTCAGATTGCGATTGGGTTTACGAAGAAAATCAGTGCCACAGGGGCTGCGTTTTAGCTAGCCCCGGATATCCAGGACTTTACCCGCCAAACTCGAGGTGCCGTTTCCTCATTACGGCCAACTCCACAGTTTCTATAAATATCTCCTTCACGGCAGTTTTGATGCCCGTCAAGTGAGTAACCCCGTCACAATAGCTACGCTGCAAAAATTACAATTTCACGTAACCTAATAATCAAGGCATTTTTATTTGATTTGATTGCTGAGCACTTTTATGACAATGGTAAAAGAATTTTATTCAAATTGATTTATCCCAGAGATTAAGGTAGATTAGTACTGAACATGTTCAGCCTATTGTATTACAGTAGTCTTCTAATGTTAGAAATAAAAGCTTGGCAGTTTATTAATTCATTGAATAATATTCAGTTGGGGCCAATTATATTGACTGTATTATGATTACTAATATTGTTATTTGCTTGCGATATCGCAATGATAATTTATGAAAATTTTCAATCGCTAAGGTATGATTGCAACATGCAATATTGAACTCTGAAATATCTTAAATTGGTTTTATAAATATGTAAGGAAACGTTTAAATGTGAAAGTTGGCAAATGTTTTCTTTACTATAATATAAACATTATATAAATCCATATAAAAAACATTCATATGAGGCATAGACTCGTACGTATATATATACGTTCAGTCATAGAAAATCATGTTTGAGAAAGATTTTATTTCTTCTAATACTAAAGTCATATGTACATCGCGCAATACAAATACGTACAGAGCGGATATTTTTACTGCGGACTTTTATTTACAAAATTTTTAGTTTATTTGAGCATGCTTTTTTTCATCT
The DNA here is from genome assembly GCA_030522565.1 of Ceratosolen corneri. Taxonomy (NCBI): domain Eukaryota; kingdom Metazoa; phylum Arthropoda; class Insecta; order Hymenoptera; family Agaonidae; genus Ceratosolen; species Ceratosolen corneri. Next base: position 49,747 of record JAPYYT010000425.1, read on the forward strand.
CTCAAACCCTCGTACTTAAATATCAATCAAATAAATAAATTACATCAAAAAAATTAAAAATTAGATTTAAATTAATTTTAAAATAGTAGACAATTATTTTTTAAAAAATTTTAAACAAAATACCACAAAACTTAAATTCCTCATACTTTATACGGAATGTAAATATGAAAAAAATGCATAACTTGTAACATATTTTGTGGTCCTATGCCATGTGCGTGCAGCAATGTATTGTCGCGCGGGCGCGCGTATGTGTGTTCATATGTGCCGAACTCTCTATATTTATCAAATTTTCATGAACGGTAAGGTCTATTATAACTTGAAAATAATACAACTGTCAATATAATGAAGGGATTTAGTGCGCATCCTTAAGAAAATGAAATTCCCAAGAAATGACAAACGTGAATGAGAAAAGAAGAGTGAGAGCAGAAGATGTAGCTTACACGAGTCCAAGCTACAAAGTGAGTTTTTTAAAGACTTTTTTTTAAACTTTTTCCGAAATATCGAATGTTAATAAATTTCACTATTCGGGAATTAAATGTTAATTCTTAATTTTTCAATTCCTCGTTCGGCTCGCCGATTCTCTTATGTTTCGATACTTTGACTTCTTCACACGACCTGAAATTATTTTATCTGCTCAGTTGTATAGATCGAGTGTAGGATTAAAATTAATTTCATACTCATCGGTGGCTCTATAAATAGTTGGCTGAATTTTAATACTTTAACTAATAATTTATCGACTGAGTGGTAGAGCATTCAGATCGAGGACAATAAGATTGAAATAAATAGAAAATAATAATTGCAAAAATTAGTAAGAAACCATGAAATAATATTTATGTACAAATTTCACATGTAGAAATATTATTCTATATTGGTGCAAATAAAATTTTCAGTAATTCAATAGATAATTGATCTGTCAATTAAATATTTGACAAAGTAAATTGAACGAGTACTAATAAGATTACAATATTAATAAAACAAATTAATAACAAATATAATAATGAGCATATTGCGTATTTGTAGAAAGGTAATGTAATATAATAAATATTCTCATAAATTGAAGACAATTGTATTGAATGGATCTGAAATATTTTCATTTGCGATGTTGTTGTAATTAATGTGAAAATTGACCTTAAATTGAAACTGCATTTTCAATTTATATAACGATTGCTTATCTTGTATTGATAAAATAATATGGAATTTCGGAGATAAGTTTAAGTTGAATAGACTGCTTTAGGTTTTAGTGAGTTTGATTATTTTAAACAAAATGTGACGGTTAATTAGTTAATTCTTTATGATAATTTTCTAACACCCTCAACTAAAGTATATGTGACTTGGTTTCAACAATAGTATCAATTGTAGAGATTTTAAATTAATATTTATGGTTGATACAATAATAATTGAAGAACCATTTGGTATTAGAACAAGTAAAGTACATATATACCATAATTTTCGATCCTTTCTTTAATAATTTGTTCCTCTTTTTAACGCCTTTCTCTCTCTCTCTCTCTCTCTTTACATTTTACTTTTAGTTTTACCTCTTCGATCTCTGTATTAAACTTCTACTGCATATTTTACTTTGTATTCTTACTTTACGTCCATCCATCCTCTTGTTTTATATAAAATGGGCATATTCAAATAAACTTACATAAATTTATATAGAAATCTTTATTAAACAATACTCCCACCAGCATATATACTCGCACAAATAAATAAAAAATACAATCACGTACAAATTACCATTACGGACAAGTATGCCAATATAAAAACTTAAAAGAAGAAAGTCAAATGCAAATTTGCACATATATATATATATATATATATATGTGTATGTATATATATAATGTATGCATACGTGGACATGTGTGTGTGTGTACATATATATATATATATATATATATATATATATATAT
>JAPYYT010000426.1:0-53621 GCA_030522565.1 Ceratosolen corneri
CCTCTGTTTCATTCTACCCGACTATCTCTCTTTCTCCACTATCCGCCTCTCCCTCCCTCCACCTGGGAGAGTGTTTTCTCGGGCTCAGTCCCGAACACACTATATAAATCACTTGTGAGAATTATTCACTGAGAAGTTGTAGATGCTATGCGTGTTCATTTACGTGGTTTGATTTTCACTCCTTAGCGTCTTAAAAGAATACTGAAAAAGCCGCTTCTGTGTTTATTTTTATAGGTTTTCATAACGCGGCCTCTGTAGCGATGTGCTGGCTAACTTTACGTCTTGATGGGGAGGGGGGGTGATAAAACGCGACTAAAGGATTAAAGTTTCGTATTAAATACTCATTTGGAATTCAGGAATTTTTAACACCTATATTATATTTGAGAAGATTGCTTTTAAAAATTAAATTAAAAAAAGAATATTAAGAATAGTTTAATTTACTATATAGGCCCTATGTATCATAATAGTTTTATTCTCATTTCATTTATATGAATTATATCAGTTTGTTCAGGAATTAAGCCCGAGAAAACAGTCTCCCAGGTGGAGGGAGGGAGAGCCGGATAGTGGAGGTAGAGAGATAGCAGGGTAGAATAAAACAGAGGTAAAAGTGACGTTGGTAATGCTATAAAATGGTATTTATTTTAACGTATTGAAATATAATACTGTCTTTAGACGTTGTGGTATAATTGTAATGCTGTTTTAATTTAGAATTACAAATCTTGAACTATCATGACATTCAGACGTGAATCGAACACCGGGATAGCTTTTAGTGAATATACAAAATGTGTTGAGTTCCGTGAGTTTAATTAAAAGTTGCTTATTTTCAAGCGGACGCAATAGGCAGGCGTAAATTGATTCTCACGATGCTTGGAGTGACGTTAAGTGTTATAAATTGTATATCGTTGAAGTCCACACTACAGCAATATTCAAGCGTAAATTGAATCTTACCAAGCATGGACTTGTTATGTCCCTTTAGAACAACAGGGTTACCTGCTGGTCCGTATGTGAGCTTACTGGATAATTCCGCTCGTGCTTTTTCGCGCCTTTTCCATGTGTAGCTCGAATGAGTATTGGCGACCACCTTTTCTTTGGACGCGTTGGATTTGTAGCACAGTCCACAGCTCGCTGCTTCCCTCACAGTACGTGCCTTGTGGTCCTTGATTGGCTTGGCTTCTCACTCGGCAGAGGTAATAAATATAACAGAAGTTTTTCTTGTTACTTATAAAATGAGTGTTACAATGTAGGCTGTAGTCTTAGGTAGAAATGTATTTGAAAAGACAAATGTAACGGAGATAATAAGAGAAAGTTTTAAATGCCAGAAGTAATTCCTTAGAAATAACTCCCACACCTTCCGTCCGGTCGAGGTCCCTTCTTCATCTTTCAAAAAAGAAGAGATAAAAGTCAATCATTAGTATACGATTGTCTACTGTGTATAATTGAAAGTTAAGTATGGACATTCCAAATTATAAAAACGGTTAGTAGGGAAAGAAGGAGAGGTAGAGTAATTGTTTTTTAAATTCTTACAGCGATATTGAAATGTCGTTGGTTGCTGTAAAAAAAGGTCAATAAAGTATTTATATTCAAATACTAAATATAGATGGAAGTTTAACAAAGCCACTGTTTACACAATTTTGGCAATGATAATATACAAATAATACATAAAGAGTTTCCAAATAGAAAAATATTAGCTGCGAGAGTTCCGATATTGAACAGAATCTCGAACATCAATATAAATATAAAAATTCAATATTATATACTGCATATTACTTACAATAAACGCTATTACAGTTACATATATCTTTCGTAGATTTTGTTTGACCTGTTGCTACCGTTCCCGTTCCACTATCTGCCTCCCTCTCTTACCACCTTGAGGAGAGTTCAAACATCGGGTTATTTCCCGAACAAATTGGCTAAAAAAACAATTGCATACTTTTTTCATGATTCTTTCTTATAAGCTCTCTTCCTGATTAGTTCTTATTTGCCTGATAGCAATGATCATTGATAGTAGTTAAATAATTAAATAAAAATAACCTAATTAAATACTAAAAATAATATAAAATCTGATTTCATTTATGATTATCTAAAATGGTTATCTTGAACATTTTGTTACAGAGCATACTGTTTGTATATTTATATTTTTAAAAGTAAGATATATTCTAAATAAAACTTTTAATATTTCGTAATTAAGATTTTAATAAAAAATATGTGCCATATTCATAGCTTACAGTTTTATGCTCAATTAAGATTATGGAATGCAAAAGATACAAATTACAAAGAAAATTGTTTATATTTTAACCAACTTTTTGTATTTCTGAATAAATACATTTTAAATTATATGATACATAAATGGAACTCAACATAAAATTAATTGTGTCAGTGTTTTATTCTATGTATTTGTATAAGTTTGAATTATGATTCAGTAAATAAAGTCAACGTTTTAATTTATCATGAAACTCATTATAAAGTAGCAAATCTTGTTAAATTTTAGACTAGTTTCGCGATACAAAAACAATTATTAAAATATAATACTAAGATTTAATTTTGAAATAGTTTAGACAAGATTCTGCTTTTAACATGTTATCAATCAAATGAAATCAATCAAAATAATAGAATAAATCTTATTACTTAATATCTTATATTCAGCACTTATTTATGCTAAATTATCATGTGTTATGTGGATTACATTTATTCATTCTTCATTGACAGTAAAATGTAAATAATAAGTATATGATACTTTGATAGAACAATGCTTATATAGTAAATCAAGATTGTATAACTTATAAATAGTATAAATAAATACCATATATCATTATTTGGAACTATAATGACTTAGATTAAAAAATAGATTTGTGATATGATTATTTGTCTATATTTATACTTAATAACCTTCATACAAATAATATTCTTTAACATATTTTTTAAGTTATATACATTTTTTTTATGATATAGAGGTACAATTTTGAATGTTCAATTACATTATGAAGTATAAAGAATTTTGTCTTTAGTTTAATTCTTAAACTAATTCCTATTAATATTAAAAATATTCTTTCTATAAAATATAAGTTCTGCTATGGTTTCGTTAATATTATTCATTGCTTTATGACTATACTTTTTTTTAGGAACTAAACTATAAATTTCAGGATTCCAACGTCTAAAATAAAAAATCTACGAATTAAATTTATCTAATAATAGAAAGACTTTAAAATAATATTTAACATAAAAATAAGTTAATATTAATATGTACCTAACAACTTCTTTTATCGATGATACATCAATATTTCTATAATGTAAATAATTATTTGATTCTTTTAAATATTTTTGAAGAAACAATCGATCTAAGTAAATTGAATTTCCTGCCAAAGGACATTTCTTTGCTGGTGCATATTGCATCATAAAATTTAAAAGACTTTTATCCACAGATTCTTCATTTTCACTGCTATTCTTTGAAGCATTCATAAGATCTGACTAAAATATATTAATATAAGATTTAAAGTTTGAGATATAGTATATAAAATTTAATAATATAATTTGTACTTCAGAATTAATTTTTTTACACCATCTATTCATTTTTTCTAAACTACTATCTTCTTGATATAAAACTTTATGAAAATCATCGCTAATGATATTTAAATTTTCATCAGTTACTAAACACGCAATTTCAAGAATACAGTCACTTTCTATATCAAGACCTGTTAACTAAAAAATCGTATAATGATATAACATGGTTAAAATATTAATTTTCATTATGAGTATATAAAATTTACCTCCATATCAATCCATATGATGTTATTTTTATTTTGAATACAAGACATTGCTTCAATAGTCCAAACTTTAAGAATACATATATATATATATATAACCAAAATATATATAACATATTTTATATTATACATTAATTATTTTAATCAAAAACTATTATTTATAGTAAATATAAAATAAATTAAACATTTTTAAAATACTATAATAAAATTGTTCTTTAATTTTACATTTATATACATTAAATAGGTCTATATAACTCCTTAAATATTATTTTGTATATCATTAAAATAACATTTAATATATATCAATTAGCTTATAAAAGAATTATTATGTATGAGATATGTATTCTTAACATTCATGTTAATTAATTCATTAAAACTAAAAATACGGAAAAATTAAATTGAGTTGTATACAATAAAAATTAGAAATAATAAAAATACCCTTTGTGTAAATGCAATTTACTGTATCAGCCTTTATAAATCTTCTTAAATATTTAGAGATATGATATAAAATAACCATATTTATAAATATGAACAATTAAACTATCAAATTTGTTTATTATATCATAAACTATAATGCAATTAAATAGAAATTTAAAAAGCAAGTCGTTTTTATTTTTTATAAATTTAAATATATCTTAATATTTTATTTAAAAAGTAAGTGAAGCTACATAGATTTTTGTAATTCATAGTATATTTTTTACTTAACTTTGTAACTATATCTAACATTTAATTTTTAGTTTTACTATTAAGCTAAATATTATGGAATATCAAAAATAATATTATAATCCTAACCAATTATCAATAATTAAAATAATAATTGTTGTTAATATTCACATTGATAAATATAAAAAATGCTGAATCTAGTGTTAAAATATTTAAAACCGAATGTTTTGCTGCACACTTTTAATATTTTTCTCAAGTAAACTATTCAATATATTAAAGTTTAAATTGCATTACAAAATTAAACTATTTTTAAAAAACTATATCTTTAAAATAATTTAAGACTAATATCATAAACTTGAAAACTTGTAAATGAACACAATAGAATTTCAATAATAATTAACATACACGTTATGAACTCAGCCTAATAATTAATATATTATAGATTATGCGCACTGATAATATAATATAATTGGTGATTGCATCTGAACTCTTTAAAGTTTCATCGAATGAAAAACAGAATAAAATAGGGGAATCAAATTCAAATAAGAACTTGATAATATCGAAGAATTTAAAAAATAATTGAATATTTTAAGTAAATGGATTTTTTTATTTGCAATAAAACAATAATTAAAACAAATTAATAAAATAATTTCTAGTAATTATATATGGTTTGTTTCTAGTTATATAAAATAAAGTATTAATTTGATTAAATATAAAAACTTGCATTTTTTATTTACAAATGAATCTATATGTACATGATATATTGTTATAATATATTAATTAAATTTCATTATCATTTTTAAAAATTAATTTGAAACAATAGTTTATTATAAAATTAACAATATACTATCAGAGGTAATTACATTTTTTTTAACTTGAAATAATAACTTTTTAAAATTTTAAATCGCGAAACATTAAGCTGTAATACTAAAAGAATTACGCAAACTTGTATACATCATATTTTTAATTTAATGAAATTATGATGAAACAAAAATTATATGCGATTTTTTATATTTAGAATGTAAATTTATCATATTTTTAGTGTACATAATTAAAAATATAATATAATTTGGTTTTTTAATATAATGAAGTTCTAATATACTTCATTAAACAAAATTAAACCCTTTCGATATTTCTCAAAATAATTATATAATATATATTTTTTTTTTATATTTTTTTCTAAAAATTAAAATATTTATTGAAAATAATAATTATTGAAAAATTAATTACATATAATTTACTAATTAAACATAATAGATATTATGTAAATAATTCTATACTGATTGTTCGGGCGCGAACCCGAGTGTGAATTCTCCGCAACTAATGTGTGAGGGAGAAGCAGATAGTGGAAGGGTTGAGCTAGCAGGGTAAAAGAATCGTAGACCAATAGGACATATTTAATGTCGGTGAAACGCTGAATTTTATGGAACAAATAATGAATGAAAAAGGTGAAAAAAATGAATGATAAAAAAGGTGCTATTTGAATACAGTTATTAATGCTATTGTTTTTATAATGGGTTGTAGGAGCCGCACCTGCACGATACGCAAAGCGTGGATTGTTTGTACACTTTGTCTTTGCCGCACTCACACGTTACGCGAGGTGTGATTGTTTATAAACGGGATCTACGATCTTCTGTTAGCAGCGTTTATTGTACATAGTGCGCTTATCGCGCACTGATTTGATTCCGCTATGGCATGAATTAACAGGATAAGTTTATTGTCCGAAACAGATTGGCACCGATGGTCTAGTAATTCCTGTTAATTACGCATAGACGAATCGCCGCGTGGTCTTATATGGTTTTTCGGCCATTGGACTCCGTAATATGTGTATATTGCGCATCGACGAGTCGTCGCTTGATTATATAGTTTATTTGGATTGCTTTTCGAGAATAGCGGTGTAGGGCTCAATTGTACATATATTACGCAAGAACGTGAAACCGTGTTCGCATCTGCGCTCCACCTGGGAGCTCTGTCCAGGATGGGAAGAATTCAACCGCGGACTAAGTAGCGTGCTCAGCGTTTGGACGAAGTTTCTTTAGTACGAATCCTGACGCTGGGCGATAGAACTGCTCTTCTGTAAGACCACTGGTTGCACTGGAGACCGTTCCAAGATGGATCGGAATACGTAGAGCAATTGGAGTAACTTCTCCCCTCGGGGTGCTTGTGGCCTCATTTTATAGCCGCAGGGTAAGCTAGGCCACCGAGGATGCGGGGGGGGGCGGCAACCAATTTTCCTACGTTGGTGAGATACATAAGCAAAGAATGTCGCCTCCTTTATGCAAGGGGTAAGGGGTGAAGACCGAGACGACGGAGGGGAGGGGACTGTATTGCCAAGCGCTTTGCAGTTCCTGAGCTTACTGCGCTTTTCCTGGAAACACTGGGATTGTAAACAAAGTATGGCAATCACGAAATATGAGACGTTCCAATAGAAAGACTTAAAAATAATATTCGTATCATGTTAAACGAATATTCTAGGAAGAGTCACATTCAAAAATAAATAGGTATTATTTAGTGACTACTCGAGATTCTGTCAGAATCGTGAACACTGATTTATTAATAATTTAATTTGAATAAATCTGAAAATATTTAAAAATTTTGCATTAATTGATCGTATACAGAAATTTATTTAATAGCAGTTTCCAAACTAATTAATTTTATTAAAAGCATACTTTTGCATTTCCATAGTTTTATTCTTCAATTTAATAATAAACATAAATAAAAAATGTTTAAACCTTGCATTAAAAAATATGGCAACCTTTATGAAACCTAAATGATTATTTATTATTTAAAAAATGAGTATATAATGAACTAAAATTAAAAAATTAACTTTCTTCATTAAATTTACAACTTTTTCTATTCATAAAGATGTTTTTTTTTAAAACGTTTCACTTCATTTTTTGTGTTATATAAGATTGTAATTCTCTAATGGTTTTATTTGTATTTAAAGAAAAGGAATGTTATAAAAATAAGGAAAATTCATATTTATTTAATAATACCCCCGAAAATCTTTTTGCAAATTTTATTAAAATAAAAATCTAAAAATATTTTATCTTCAAACTTTACTTTAAATTCATGTAAAATGGAATAGATAAATGAGAAATACATATTTCAGACACTTATATATAATTTGTAATCATTATATTAGGATATTTATATTTTTATTAGTTGGATCAGATGACAACAAATATATTTGTACATTCATATATTTTTAATTTAATAGTTTTAGAAAATTTATTTAAAGTTTTTAAATTAATCGTTTTCACAATTACTTCTTTAAATACTACTTTATAATGTAATATTCATCTTAATTTATTCTTACTAATATATTTTATTATAATCAAATATTATCAGCATAATTAAATCTTACCTGTTCGATAACTAACTCGAGTGTAAGCTCTTGTGAGATGATGTGAGGAAGAGGCATATAGTGGTACGGAGGATATAGGGTAGAAAGAAATGAAGAAAGAAAAAAAGATGAAAATTATAATGCCGTCTTTGTCTTGAATTGTATATTCCTTACTATCGCAATATTCAGACGTAAATTGATTACCGCTAAGCTTGGTGTGGTTCTTTGATTATTTACTTTTGTTCGGGAATGAACCCTAGAAAAAGCTCTGCCAAGGTGGTGTGAAGGAGAGGCGGACAGTGGAGGTGAAGAGATAGCAGGGTAGAATAAAACAAATATAATACTGTCCTTAGACCATATAGTATTATAACCCTATATAATATTATAACCCTTGAGCTGTCTTAATATTCACATGTGAATTGAATGAAAGCTTGAAGTGAATTTACAAAATGTGTTGTGTTTCATGAGTTTAATTAAAAATTGTTTATTTCCGCGCGGAAGCAATATTCAGACGTAAGTTAGAAATAATCATATAATAACGACGCTTCGAATGGTGTTATATTTTTATGAGTTATATGTAGTTACAATCCACATTACTGCAATATTCAGGCGTAAATTGAATATCACCAAGCATGGGCTTGTGTTAGTTTAGATCAACAGGGTTTACCTACGGGTCGGTGTCTCTGCTTACTGGATTTGAGTTTTGAACCATGTACTGATTATACTGCGGGCAATTGATTAATTGCACATCCATACCGACTCCCTTGACTATACTGCCTGCGCTTGATCGCAGATACCTGCGTGCAGGACAATTGAATGTCGGCGGCTGCCTTTTGTGTTTTAATCGCGTCTAGCGTGTAGCACAATCCAGAGCACTTGCTTCTCTCTCAGTACGCGACTTTGAATCTTGTTATTTTATTACATGCACTGGTCATTAAGAAACTATTCGCTATACACAACTTTGTATAAAGAGATTACAGATTGACAAATAAGTACTACAATCTGGTGATTAATACGGATCTGATGCAGCGCGCCGTAGACGCGATATATAGTCTTCATCCTGCTTCTCGCGAGGGAGGATTTTTCTTGCTCATATATGAGAGTGGGAATTTTCGGTGATTGGTTAAAAGCTAATTATTCTGCTGTCATTGATACCCTTTGACCGGTAGTGTCGACGCCGTTTTAGGCGGTGGAGACGTCAAAGCGGCGGCCGGCCGCGCATCGGACCGCCGGGTCGGCGCGTGAAATCTTATATCGACGCTTCGGCGCGTGGTATCGCTTCAAAATATACATCTATTAAGTGTGAAAAAAAATCGTACGATGTTTGGCAACTGCGCGTGGGTTCTTGAAAGGTTTTGTCCATTAATTTTACGACACGCACCTTGCAATGCACGTGATGATCATACCGACTATCGTCGATCTTTCGAGTGCAATTTTGGGAAAACTAGACCGTTTCTAAAATACTGTCAACGCAAAAATATATTAAAAATATTATCGGAAAATTAGTTGGCTCGTCGGGAACATCTCGCAATCATAAATATAAATCGTATTCAAAACAAGTATCAAAAGAAACAATATTATTTAAAGACTTTCGAGTTTCTATTCGATTTTCAAATAACTTTGTATAATTCATTCTAGTTTAATCTGGTGTTAAACTTTCAGGCCTGTTAGTCTTATTTTTTATAAATTTCTTATTGGGTATGCGTAACACAGACTGCTAGTGCATGCGACGTTCAATTATACATTAAACGCTGTGGCAGCCGTCGTCCAGTAGTTTATATATATTAGTTATTCTAACTAATACTAATAATATATTGTTTCTCTAACATTTGTTCTGAATGCTTTTTATATTTATGATTGCCAGATGTCCTCGACGAGCCAACTAATTTTCCCATAATATTTGAAATATATTTTCGCATTGACAGTGATTTGAAACGGTCGAGTTATCCCAGTATTATACTGGAAAGCTCATCGATGGTCAATATGACCATTATGTGTAGTGCAAGACGCGTGTCATAAAAGTAACGGACAAAACCTACCAAGAATTCACACGTAGTTGCCAAACATGGTACAAGTTGTTTTTCACAACATAGATGCATATTTTGAAATGACATCAAGCGACAACACGTGCCAACCGCGACACGACACTTGAAAGCGCAGCCACCACTTCATCGCTCCACGTCACTTCACGCCCACCCCCTTCAAAAGGCGTTGATACTATTTGTCTTAGTATATAGTACATTTATATATATATATTTAATTTACTTCTTTGTCTCTTTAAAAAAGTCTGCAGACTGTATAGTAAAATACAGTCATGTTAGAAAAGTTTCTTAAGCATCAGTGATTGGTACCATTACATAAAAGCTTCGATCCCACGCTGATACCAACTCGCTAAAAGTCAAGTTACATAACGGAATCCCGGTTAATTGGCGTTCAATTTCTGACTGAATGCTTTGTCCATTCTCAGTTCGCATCTGCTCCTCCTCCAGTAGACCACAGCTATGCCGGGGTTCAATATATCACTGAACGCCAAACGCATTTCGAGCTGCATTACGCGTACCCGTGGAAAGTAAATAAGATAAGAACTCTAAAAGGCATATAGCGACTAATATATAAACTACTGGACGACTGCCATGGCGTTCAATGCATAACTGAATGTCGTATGTATTATCAGCAAGAATTATGTATATCCAGTAAGTAGCAACAAACAATAGGACTAACAGGTGCAATGGCCTACATAATTAAAAGGCAAGTAATTTCAGTAGAAATCATCGAATGTTTACATCATATTAAACTTATATTATTATTTATTAGAATTACCATAAAATTAAACTAAAATAAACCACACACAGTACATTAATAATAGAACCATGTCAAGCTTAGCGGTATTCAATTTACGCCTGAATATCGCGGTTTTGCGGGAGCGCATCATTCAAGACAACAATAACATTATATTTCCAATGCATTTTCAATAAAGACCGTTTTACATTATTACATTATATATAATTATTTGTATATACGACTTCTTCGACTTCATTTCTTTCTACCTTGCTATCTCTCCCCAACACCATCTTGGTAAGAGTTCACACTCAGGTTAGTTCCCAAACAAGTAATAAATGCAATTGCAGTAAACATTTTCACTTGATAACATTTGCTATTTGATAAACAATAGTTAAAACAAAATCAAATACTTATAATTTAACAAATTGTACTTCCTTATTTATAAATAAAAGGTATATGTACATTAAAATGTGAATTAAATAAATGTTCTTTAAATTGTTAATTTGTATATTATTTTAAATTTCAAAAGTTATACAAAATAATTATACATGCATGCATTAAATATACAATTAATGCATATTTTCAATTTTTCCATTCAAGTGAATTATCTTCTCTTAATCGTATTCTTTCTGTAGCTAAGTATTTTAAAGCTCTTGGAAATGCTTTATGTTCTACGATTTTTATTCGCTTTTCCAAAGTTTCTATAGTATCACTGGGAAAAACAGGTACACACTCTTGTTCTATAATAGTTCCTGAATCAACCTCAGCCTAAAAATTTATATTTATATATATATATATATTAAATATAAATATCAACTGGAGAAGTCATTCTTAAAAATATTTCTTTTCAAATAAATATAATTCTTAAAATTTACCACTACAAAATGTACAGTGCAGCCAGAAATACGAGCGCCAAATTTTAAAACATCCTTATGCGCATTTACTCCTTTAAATGAAGGCAATAGTGATGGATGAATATTTATTATAGCCCCTTTCCATCTAACAACAAATTCAGAAGAAAGTATTCTCATAAATCCCGCGAGACATACTATTTCTACGCCAGCTTTTGTAAGTTCTTTGTCAATCTCCTTATCAAATGCTTCTCTATTTAAAAAATCTGTGTGCTTAATGACCTATAAATGATTAGACACATTAATTTGAAAACATAAGCTTAATCTGAAAAATTTGTATCATTTTTATTCAAATGGGAAAAAAACTTAATGTATAATTCATTAATTTTAAAAGTAATTATCTTTATTATATTTTAATATCAATTTCCTTTTTTTACTTATATCACTTATAATATCACTTATAATACTTATATCACATTTACGTATAAAATTAAATACTTTATTCATTATTCCTGCTCTTTTAGCTCGTTTTAATCCTTCCACATTATCTTTATTGGAAATGACTAAAACTATTTCAGCACCTATACATTGTATTGGATCATTTGTAGCATCAATTAAAGCTTGTAAATTTGTTCCAGTTCCAGATATCAAAACTCCAACTTTTTTTAAAGGTTTTGAGATATTTTCAATTAATGGTTGAACATATTTCCTCATTTCGGTCTCAATGGATTTCTCAAAAAATTTTACATCAACAAGTTGCTCATTTTCTATTTGTAAGATAAAATATTATAAAGAAATCCATAAATTTATCAAAATTTTCTTGAAAAAAATGTACCTTTTAGAGAATGAATATTTCCAATAATAACAGGATTTTCTGATTTTAAAAGATGCATTACATTATTTTTATTTTCTGGAGAGCAAATAATTATTCCACCAATTCCACAATTAAATGTTCTTAACATTTCATATTTTTTAACGTTACCTACAATAGCTAACCATCCGAAAATTGGAAAAATATTCCATTTTGTTGCATCTAATGTTACACCAACACCATCAGGGAGAATTCTAGGAATGTTTTCTATTAAACCTCCACCAGTAATGTGGGCAAATCCTTTTATTAATTTTAATTTTAATACAGAAATTAAGGCTTTTGTATAAATTTTTGTAGGTTCTAATAATTCTTCACCTATAATTAATAAATATAAATGTATTGATATATCTTCAGTTAATAAATTTTATATTTATTATTTATTAATTATTCTACCAATAGTTTTTCTCGTTGATGAAAAAGGAGCTATATCTGAATATTGTTTGTTAACCATTTTTAAAATTTTTCTAATTAAACTAAAGCCATTACTATGTATTCCACTTGATGGCAAACCAATAATAATATCAGTAGGTTTAATTTGATTAGATTTTGGTAATAAATTATTTCTTTCGACAGCCCCTACTGCAAATCCAGCTAAATCATACTCTCCATTGTTATACATTTCTGGCATTTCTGAAGTTTCTCCACCAATCTTAATATAAATAATAAATAATAAATAATAAAAATTTAATCATTTCATTTACATTTTATAAACATATTAGATATTTAAGTCTTACCAAAGAACAACCAGCACGTTTACATCCTTCAACTATCCCATTTATAACATTAGTTGCTGTCTTAATATTTAAATGACCACAACTAAAGTAATCAAGAAAAAACAGAGGTTCTGCACCATGTACAAGAACATCATTTACACACATAGCAACTAAATCAATACCAATAGTATCATGCTTTTTATATTCGAAAGCTATCTAAAATATAAAATTTATTTTAGAACAATGATATTTATTTTATTATCATACAATTCTTATATAAAAAATTACTTTCAATTTTGTGCCAACACCATCTGTGCCAGAAACAAGTATCGGATCTTTATAACCTGCAGCTTTTGCATCAAATAAACCACCATAATCTCCAATATTACCAAGTGTTCCACTACGTCTAGTACATAAAACTGATGGTTTAATAATAGAAATGAATGAATTACCAGTTTCAATATCTACACCACTGTTTTTATATGTAATTTGACCATGTTGCAAAATAGATCTATTAAGTAATTATATAAATATCAATAATATATTTTCATGTAATTCATTTTTTTTTCCATTTAAACTTATACCTTGGAATTCCTTTATGAGCAATGTCTGTTCTGAATTGCTTTCCATCAAATTTAATATGACGAGCTGCTGCCGTAGCCTTAACAGTTGATAATATCAATGAAGAAGCTAAAGCTACAGTAATTAATACTCGACCACCTATTCACAATATTACTTTATTAATTTTTATTTCTACACTACTTAATTCCATCTATTTACCATTCGTTAATAAGTCTCCAGTACTTGATTTACTAGTTCCACTATGAAAAACAAAATGATTATTCCTACAAATTACTTCCTCAATACCAGTAATGATTTCACCTTTTGATAATGATTCTGGATAACTACGTGAGGCTAAAATGACTCCAGTAGCAAAAATATTTTCCCTCCACGAAATATGTTCTAAGCTCAAAGTTCCTTCACAACATGATTTCAGTATAGTATATAGATCAGAATTTAAGAGAGGTAAAATAACTTGGGTTTCAGGATCACCAAATCTACAATTAAATTCTAAAACTTTTGGTCCTTCTGAAGTAAGTATTAAACCAGCATATAAAACACCTATAAATGGTATATTTTCTTTTCTGAGAGCATCAATAGTTTTTTGAAGAATTTGTTTTTCTATTTCTTTACATTCTTCTTGTGTTAAAAGTGAACAAGGACAATAAGCTCCCATACCACCAGTATTAACACCTTGATCTCCATCAAAAATTTTTTTATAATCTTGTGCTGGAGGCATACTAACTATAGTTTTACCTATATATTAAAATAATAATACATATTTTATTAACAATCTTAATTACTTTAAATAAAAAAGATTACTTTTAGCAAATATAAAATAATTTAATAATCAGCTATCTAAACGGTGAATTTATTATAATTTATATTATAAAAATTTTTCTCTGTTTCTTCTGCTGTTTATTTATATTTTTGTTACAAAACTAAACAAAAACTGTAAAATCAATTACTGTATACTCTATTGATAATCATACCATCTGTAAATGCTAACATGGACACTTCTTCTCCTTCTAAAAGTTCTTCAACAACAATTGCACTACCAGCTGAACCAAATTTTTTATTATTCAATATTTCATCGATAACTTGATAAGCTTCTTCATTATTTTTAGCAATTATAACACCTTTTCCAGCTGCTAAGCCTGTAGCTTTTATAACTAAAGCATTGAAAGATGCTCTAAATTATAAAATAAACATTTTTTTTAACTTTCTAAAATACGATATAATATACAAGTTAGACTCACTCTTGAACAAATTTTTTAGCTTTTTCACTGTTTGTAAATCCTCTCCACCTTGCTGTTGGAATATTGTGGCGATTCATAAATTTTTTTGACCAATTTTTATCAGATTCAATTTTTGCTGCTTCTTTTTGAGGGCCAAAACATAATATATTAATTTTATTCAATTGATTAACAAGTCCTTGTGCTAAATAATCTTCAGGACCTATTACAACCATACTTATACAATTTTTTTTACACCAATCACATATTTTCTAAAAATTAATATATTTATAAATTAATATTTACTTAATTATTAAAATAAATAAGTTCAGATTATATATAATTTTAAATAGTTGTAATAAATTTAACATTTTTTAAATTAAATGATACATACCACACTTGAGTGTATATACATTATATAAATTTTACATAATTTAAATTTAATATTTCAAATGTTTGTTAATTTATATATTTTAATTAAATTAATAAATTAAATTTTATTTTTAATCTAAATAAAAATTTTAAACTTCATAATTAAATAAATTTTCATGTAATATACAAGAACATAATAATTTTATATTAAACTATAATAAATAATAAAAATGAAAGGAAATATTTATTTCTATTAAAAAAAAATATGTTAAAAAATAATTATAAATTATGAATTTTTACCTCATTATCTGTAACATCTAATTTAATTAATTTAACATTCTTTTCATGAACCATACCACTATTTCCAGGTGCAACATAAATACATTCAACCTGAATAATAAAAATAGGTTAAATATATTTATATTACAATGTTTTTAAAAACTTACATATTCTGATTGTGCAAGTTTCCAACATATTGCATGTTCTCTTCCTCCACTTCCAATCACTAACACTGAGTGACCAATAGACATTTTTATAACCTACAATTTGGTATTAATTAAATGTATTAATCTTTTTATTTATTAACAACTGTTGAATATAGTACACTAAATATTAATTAATACATTAAACGTAAAGTTTAATAAATAGTATATATATATATATATATATATATATATATAGTAAATCGTACACTATAAAATAGTTTATTATTACAATTCATAATCATAAAAGAAAAATCAATAAACTTACCCACAAATTTTTATATATTAAAAAGTGACAATTTAAAAACAAACAGATGTATGTAATTTTATCCAAAATTGTTTTTTTCAAAATAAGTAACTTTAATAATTTCATAAAGTTATTGCATCGCGGTTATTAAATAATCTTTCACACAAATGTGTATAAAGCACACTGGAAGACTCGTCTTTAAACATAAAATCTAAATGAAAAGATAAAGCGTATCACGTGAACTTATATATATACATATATATACACCTTTTTGTAGTTTCTTAGAAAGCAGTGATAATATAACTTAACTTTTAATTAATAATATAGTATATAAATTGATGTGATACAGAATTAAAATTAAGTGATTAGTTATTAATATTTAAAATAAAATATTTTATTTTTTAAGAAATACTTTTAACTCATTAAAAATTTAAATAATAAGAATTAAAGACAGATGTTTACATTTTCAATGTTTAAAATTATAAAATTTATTATTTTATTTTATATACACATATAAGTAAAATATTAAATCTATATACGTAAAAGGAATGAAAATTGTTAAGATAATAATAAAAAATTAATATGTTATTACTAAATTAACAAAAACTTCAAACATTGCTTTAAAATATTTTTAATGATTATATGTAAAAGCATTTAGAATTTCCATTATGCCATGTATACATAAAATTTATAAAGCATGCAAGCTCCTAATGAAAAAATATATTTCAATATTTAATTCATACTTTTTAATTAAACAATTTGATTGCTTTTAAAGTATATCTCTAATTATATTTTTTTCTTTATAATATTAATATATAATATATCTATATATAATTATTTAATTCCATTAATAATGAAATTGAATAACTTTTTAGATTATATAATTCGATTTCTTTCAAAAGGAAACATTTAGTTATGGTTGTTATACAAATAACTCAATAAAAATAATTGATTAATACAAAGTGATAAAATAATGTACATTTTTTCTAAATTTCAGTAATATTTCTAGATTACATTGTCCAATTTAAATAATTGATATATTCAAGAAAATCTTATATAATATAATGTAATCTTAATAAATATTATTGTAATTTATCATGTACAGAATAATGAACATTTTAAAGGATTTTTATTTAATTAGTAAAATAATACTTATAATTGATATATTACTTAATATAATATAATATTACTTATACTTGATAAAGTACAAAATATTCAAAGCATGATAACGGAAAATGATAATAATACTACCTTTCATAGAAACGATTATTATAAAATGGTTGTTTTCATGAAAATACGCTACTAACGCTACTAATTAAAAATATACCAAGTTAATTTCTTCACAATGATTATTATATAAAATTTGATAATATAATATTCTTAGAATCTCATATTTAAAATCCATTTTATCATGATATACTATTATAATTAGATTATAATGTGATTTCTTTAGTTTAAAACTTCTCTAGTTTAAAATTCCTCCTTCCATTTATTTTAAGATTCTAATTTTCATATTTAATTGTGAATTATTTGAATTATTTGCATAATATAATTAATTTATTTTTCAAAACATTGAATTACATGGTTTATTAAGTTACCGACAACAGATTAATTATTAAAAATAACAATGATTTAATTATTTATAAAAATTAAAATATAATTTTTTAAATAGATACTGTATTTTATATAAATAAGAAATAGAAATATAATATAAAAATATAATATAAATATATTATAATTTTCTTTACTTTATTATATTAATTTTGATATGTTTTAATAAATTTTTGAAAGTTTATAAGTAAGTTATTCTTAATTGAATTACTCTTAATATAAATAAGAAGATTGTGACTTGATTTCTAAATTTGATTTACAATTATTTATATAAACATTATGAATATTTATCGAGTTTCTTACTATTGCTTGAAGTTACATATTATTTTATTCTATATTTTATATATTAGATTTTTCATATTAAAGTGGTAGTTTTATATTTGAATTGTCATTATTTATTTTGAAAAATTGTACTTACAAATTTGAATTTGAAAATTAATTTTTAAAATCACTTTATAATTGTTTATATTGCTATTGATAATATATTATATTATTTATCGAATAAATTTACATTAATTTTTTTAATAACGATTGTGTTCGAGAATCCATGTAACAAATCAAAACGTTCGATTGTCGCTCTGTAATATGACAGTTGGTGTTTATGAATATATAAGTGCGATTTTGTAAGGGAGAATCCTGCCAACAGCTACAGAAAAGCACCAAAGATATATTTAAAGATTAGTTAAGCGCCACCGTGAATGGTTTTAAAGTAGACGCACCCGTATAGCTGAAGTGAGGCATAAGTTTGTTAACCTAAAATTGATAGTACCAGTCTTTCTGAACGTACCTAGATAGTGGAAACAACTGGGGCCTTGCCAGCAACATACGAAGAAGGAACGTGACTCTCTGCAACGCCTCAGTGGCGGGTCCAGTAATAAGAGTCCACGTCAAGGACATTATTGGTGCTACTCGGACAGTAATTGTGTGTCTGCGCCGCGCGCTCGCACGTGTGTATGAGTATGTAAGTGAGTGAGTGAGCGAATGAGTGAGTGAGCGAATGAGTGAGTGAGTGACTGAGAAAGATAGAGTAGGATGAACTTACAATTGAACCTTACAACACAATAGAAATTACCACGTCCAACTTAGTTTAAAATGGGCTTAGCCGCACATATGCTTAACCGCACGGCGGCCTTCAACTTACAATTGATTCTCCATCGACGCGTCAAGGCCGTAATCAATTATCATTCATGGATCCTCTACGACCATTACAATTTTATAGACAGCACAACACACAATAATTATACTATCCACTGCATACATTTTAATAGAGAATATATTATTAAATAACTAGATACAGCACACATACATATGTTTGATAATTTAATTAAACCTGCTCATCAGTTCTATTATATCCATATTGATCGGTATTTAATCCGTGTGTAAATTTTCTCTCCAATTGTTTAGTGGAGGGAAACGAATAGTGGAAAAGGATGATATAAATAGGTTTTAAAGAAACGAATCTTAGGGTCATCTGTGCGTTTAAATAGTTTATTGAATAAATATTGATAACTAAAGTTTATATAAGATGGGATATATCAAGTTGTAATTTATAAAGGAAAGTATAAGATAAGGGAATGAGGTGATCAGTTGTAAATTGATTGTTGTTTAGATGTTATAAAAAAAGGAGATGAGTTACCTTTGATTGACGCAGCAATTATTTATATACTGTTTGAGATATAGATAAAGGGGGGAGGTGATTATAGTCGCAACAATATAAACTCGTTAACAAACCTTGACTTACGAAAGGTAAAGTTTAGTGAGATTACTATTAATGTAAAACCGCCTGTTGTGTTCGCCAGTGTTAACGGATGGCGTGTTTTATTAAAGTTATTTCAATACGTGGAAATAATCAATAGGAAAGAATGATATATTTACATGACTCTGTAGATGCTTAGGTAATAAACGTGGTGTGTTTAATGTAAGAATAAACAATTGTTACTTACGAGGTTACAGATTCAGAATTTGGACTGCAGTCTTGTATCGAGATATGTACTAGCGAGTTTAGAGAGTTAAGCCGTAGTCAAAAGAAACTGCCGCATGTTGCATGTGATCGTATTTATGTTTTAGGTTACTCTCACTTTTATTTGTTGAGAGGGGTAAAGGCAGAAATTAATTTTCCATTATCTCTCAGATATGATTAGTTGTTTTATGTATAGAGCTTTCTATTGTTAGGAGGTTTTAGAAAAGGAAAGAAGGGGAGGTCAAATATACAGTAAACAAAGTTTTTATAGCTTTTATATTTAAGAGTCCTTAATTCGGGCGATGAAATGTAAATAAGATCATTATTTACACGGTTTTATCTATTATAATAAAATTAGCACTAGACACAGTTCCTAAACAGAGAAATATTAACGGAGAGAGTTCCGATTACGAACGGAATCTCGAACACACATTCTTTAACATCAGAGAGTTCATACAGTCAAGCACGTGAAATCCCTATCAATAGGCCGTTGATTTAGCAAGTATTTCTAAATATACGAAAGTATAGTTTAGTAAGAACAACATCTCTAATTTTAAAATGATCAGCGGTTCGTCTTAATTATTTATTTAAAAAATATATATTTTCCGGTTAACATTAGCAAAATTAATTATATCGAAACACATTTATTTTTTTCTAACGATTAATTTCTAATATAAATTAAAGAATCTATGAGTATATTTTTGTATTACTGATTGATAGAGATTTACATTTAATCAAACAATTCATACTTATATTGTTCAGAAATCCATATAATAAACCAATGATCGCACCGTCACCGTGTAATCGACATTTACGAATATAAAAGTGCGGTACAAATGCAGAGAACTAAAGAACGTGTAGATTTAAAGTCTAGAAGTTTATTACTAAAAATATCGAAAAAAATATTCAAGTGAAGTGTCTAGTGCACGTGGTCATACCTAAGAGAAATTATGAAAGTGAAGTTTTTTATATTGTACGTTTTATACGTGTGACTGAAATTTGAACGAACAGATTACAAGACAATATTCGTAGTGTTAAATGTTGAATCCAAATGGCAAAGCACAATAAGTATCTTGGGATCGTCGCATTCGGATATTACCTAACTCAAAGGTCAAGCAGAAGCAAAGAAAAGTGCACATATGGTCGCAATTGTCGTCACATGGTCCGGGCTAGACAAAGCAAGACAACTTCACGGCTCCCACGCTGAACTCGGCCGACAGGATCAGCCGTAAAGTGACCGCGGGTGAGAAAAAGCCCACCTATCGGTCAAAAAACAATATAGACAGAAATCTCAGTGAACCAATGACAATTAGTGTTACAAATTTCCGGTCGCAGGACAAATAGGAAAAACCGGAAGACTTAGTTGTAGCTTGACCTGCTTGGGACTACTATTGTAGTACATAAGATAGAAAAAGAACATAGAGTCAACTTACAATTGAACCTTGCATCGTAATGGAGATTTGTTACATCCATCTCAGTTTAAAAGGGGCTAAGCCGCACGGCGGATTTTCAAATATCATTGATTCTCCGTTATGCGTTAAAACCGTTATCGATTACAATTCGCGGATCATTTGTGACTTCTACACTACTACACACAAACACACAACAACGCATAAATAATTATATTAACCACTGTATACAATAGAGGATTTATCATTAAATAATAGAAACCATTATACACACATGTTTAACGATTTAATCAATTCTACCACCAACATCAATCCTATTATATCCACACTCGTTAACATCAGGGAGTGCATAGTCACGCAGGTGAAATCCCTATGAGTAGGCCGTCGGAACAGATAAAGCTGAACCCACGAGAGCTAAGTAAAGGATACCTCAACATAAATATTTCTTTTTAAAGGAATAGGAATTTTTAAATTTTAAAGGCTTTTATTTAGTTTTTGTTTCAGTATGATTTAAAATATTATCAAAAAATTTATTTGAAACAAATTATTACATTTCATTTCATAAATTATGCTGTAATATTTGCTATGCATATTTTCTTTATATTAATTCACATTTCAATTAAAATTGGTATTTTAGAAAAATTAGGCAAAATTAAGTTCTTATACTATAATTAAAGATATTTCTTATTTCTTGATAATATAATTATTTTCTTAGTAATATAATAAATAATTTATATATTTTTAAATATTATATACTTCAATATTCTATTTATTATTTATAATTTTTATATAATTTTTAAACATACGAAATATAAAACTCAACTATAATAACTGTTTTTCAATCATATAAATTATAAATAAATAAAAATTAAATTATTGATATCTTTTTTCAAAACATTCAAATTTGTAACTATGAAATGCCATAACTCTACTTTATATATATTTGCGCACGCGCATAATTTGTCTAACATATTTGTTCGTTTTACACTTTTACTAATATAAAAACTCAAAATTTATTTATATAAAATAATAATAATCTTGAGAAATATTAATATTGAAATTTTTTTTTTTTTTAATTTGATTTTTTTTTTTTAAAAAAAATTATAAATTAAATTTGAAATGGTATTTACTTGAAAATATGAATATGGATATATATATATATATATATATATATATATATATACGTAAAAATGTAAATCTATAAATTTTCCATTTGCATAAAGTAGATATAATGATAACTAAATGATAGGCTATATGCTACAGTAATTTTTAGGGTTGTTCCAAAGCTTTATATACTCACCAAACAGTGACACCTAAATAAAATTGATAAGAATATAGTAGATAAGAAAAGCACAATCATTTTAGTTTTTTTATATTTTACATTTTTTAGGTAGCACCATGTTGAATATAAACCTATTGTAATTACTACTAACACTTTGGAGTGTTCTTTCCATAGTATAATGTTGTATTATACAAATTATGAATTTAAACGTTATTTATTATTATAATTTAACACGTACTATTATACCATAATCAGTACTTATTTTATTACATAATATTCGTATATCCATTAGTTTAAGTTAAGAGCATTTTGAAAATTGCTCAACACTCATTTATTTTAAAAATACTACAAAAATGCGATGAGTATTCTTAATGTTTTATTCATATCTTAGAATCGCAATCCATCTTTCTCCGATGTTGCTAAAAAATTCTGCTTTTCGTAATATATAAAATATTTTATATCATTCAATGTAAAATCTGTGATGCGCATGTCTAAGATTCTTATTCCTTGCAGCCATACTGACCACCACCATTAGTACGTCAAGAAAAGTGCTTCGGTTGAGTCGTGCTTGAATTTAGACTTACCCATTTTATTATTCTGAATGTTGCGTTTGTTTCGATCTACAATATACTGTGTATTGGGGAAGCTTTATGATCATTGTCGATACGGTTGTTAACTGGTCGTTTCTTATACGGTACATTTTACTGTGTGTCAAAAAGATCAAATAGAGAAGGGGGTGGAGCGAGATATATCAATAGCACTATTGCTTGATTTTACTTGAAAATTGCAGATTGTTAAAAATTTGTTAATCGATTGCTGCGAACTTATTGAATAGATAAATATAAACAGACAAATCATTTCACTAAAATTCTTGTTTTAATATTTGCCATTCTAAAAATAATCATCTCATCCTGCTGTGAAAGACGTAAGCCGTTACCTTCTCTGTTATCTATATTTCAGTATTGATATTAGAAAAGTTTATTGCTATTTATAGTATTTCGTTTTTCACATTTTCTCACTCTTGTTATATTATTCCGTTCTTTCTTTTTACGTTGCTCGTGGGGTTATCAACGTTTACTAACGTTTACGTTCGTTCCTGCATTTTAAACAGTAAAAAAGAAAGAAAAATATATTTGTAGCAAGATGGCTGTAGATGCAATCTACGTGAGTTCAGTAATTACTTAAAGAAATAAAGTTATCGGTCTGTATAGTTTGTTGCAAATGAAGCTTTTTTAATTAGTATTTCTGTCTTATTTTATTTCAATTTTCAGTGAGCCAAAAATGTCCTATTTGTATTACCACAAGCCAGGTGTTTATCATTTAAGAAAAGAATAAAAATTGAAAATATATCATTTTTACATATAGCTGTACTATAACACAATACTAATAACTTAACTATTAGATAATTATACAGATATGTATGTCATATGTATGTAACTGTGTAATTAATGGCAATAATTTTCTTTAAAAATAGTTATTGTAATTAGATTCGATTTTGATTTATCTATCTATCTATCATTAGGTTTTAGTTTCTGATGGTATAAGTTAAATGTCTGACTTTTTAGAAAAATAGATTCTATTTTATGTATTTGCTCAATATTAAAAGTAATCAATATTTTTATAATCTATATGAGAAATAGAAATATATTTCTTGGAGTATAATTAATCTAGATATATAAAAAATTCATCAATCTGGTAATATTTTTAACTTTAGACCTACATTTCATGTGTTTGAAAGATGCCATAGAATATAAAAATAAATTTATCAGTTTTTAATCTTCTATTTAAAATCATAAGAATGCATATAAAACTCATTTTATAATTAAATATTTATGATTTCTTTATATTTTTAATTAGAAATTTTCTTGAAAAAAATTAATAAAATTAAAATTTTTACGAATATTTGGAATAAAAAATAGATTGATTAATTATTTATAGAATAACATAATACAATGACTTAATATATTGAAAATGTAATATATTTTTATTAATTAAATATATTAATTGTACTATAATAACCATTTGAACAAATTGTATTTTAAAGAACAAAAATTTATATCTGAATTCATTGTGAAATATTTATACATGTTTAATAACTATTTTTAATAATGATTTGATAAATTTTAAATGTATTTTGTATTTTATATTTATATTGTACATTACTTTTAATAATAATTTATCATTCATGCAAGTAAAATACATGTTACTAATTGTTTATTCCCCAAATAAACTGTTTTTATTGTCTTGTTTTTAAAATCTTTTTATAAATTTTGTTTAGAATTAGATGATTATAAGCATAATTATAAATAAAATTTATATTAAGATCTTCTAATATAATATAAAATTTGAATATAATTAATTTTTAAGATATTTAATATATATTTTTATATAATAAAATAATTGTTAAAGTAAATCTTGTTTAAAAGCATATATATAATCATGAAATTTCAATATATTTAAATTTGTTAGTTATAAGTTTATTAAAATAAAACCTTTAATATGAATGTTATGAACTCAATTATCTCATTTCATATAAATATAAAATTCATAGAATTAATAAATATTAAGTAAATATCTTTGAGAAAAAAGACAAATTTTCGTGACTATTTGTTAATTTAATTTTACTATGTTTTAATTCGATTTTCTTATAAGTTCTTTACATGGGTTATTTCAACTAAAATATACTTATAAATTTATTACTTATTTATATTTTTGAGAAGAAAATAGAACAACTTATGTTATAAATATGAAAAAATACTAAATATTAATAAGTTTAGTTTTTTATTTTTCTTTGAATTTAAATTTGTTAATTATATTGCTGTTATCCAAGAAATAATATTAAACAGTATAGTTTTTTCAACATAGATAAATATGTATTAAAACATCTTTTATTTCAGCAGAAACTATCTATATATAATGTATTTATATATACTGTTACAATACACAATTTCTCAATACTTGCCTATATATCTGATGGGTTTATTTTTTATTACCTCGAAGTAATGGTTAAATATATTATTTGAATCCTGTACCCTCTCTCTCTCTCTCTCTCTCTATCATTCCAACTTTCATCCCTCAATTGCTCCCTTTTATCCTTTTGCCTTTTGCCATTTCCTCCTCTTAATACTTTTCTTTCCTTTTTCTGTTTTAGTTTAGCTGTATGTAACGTACTGAGTCTGCAAGTACAAATATGCAAAGTTTGAAGATAGAATCAAATTGAATTGTTAATTCAATATTAAATTTACCTGTTTAATAGTGTTAACAAATATATTTATCTGCATTTAATTAAGTAATTATATTTAATTTAAACTATTAAAAGCAGAATTCTAGTTTATTTTTACTATACTTATTGAAAAGTTCATAAAATCTTACGAAGCATTCAACACATCTTTTTATATATTTTTAATTTTAATTATACATTATTTATTGCAATTAAAACAAGCTATTTATTAATTATTGTTAATCAGGTAATTTAAATGGGGGTACAGTGAAGAATTACTTGGCAATATCAGCTAACTAAAGCGATTGACACTTCTTACTCGTCATTGCTACATCTTTTGGATCACATACTTAAGGATCATGAAAATGGTGTTGTCCCAACGTCAGAGGGAGGAGTTGTAAGTATTCTATTTACATTAGCAATTTTAGAATTTTAATTAATTATCAATTTACTTTTTTCGTTAATTTTAGTTCAACTGATAATGTTAATAAAAATACCTTATTGAAATTTAAATAGGATATAATTTTTATCTTCTTAATATTAAATTATTGAATAAAATTGACATTTTTAAATATATTTTAGGAAGCGTACTCAAGTAAATTTTACATATTTTAAAGAAAATAATAGTAAAAATTAATAACATGAAACATCATTTATATTTAATAAGATATTTTTTATTTTTATGGCATCAATCTATTACAATATACTACGTTGTAATTATTGTTTCTTTTAATTTCATAAATAAAGCTACTATCAGTTTTTTAACAGTTTTCGATTTTTTATCTGTATTTTTCTGCTATAATATTATACCCGGATTTTTCAATTTTTTTCTCCTTCAATTAAAAAAAGGTTTTTTAAAAAAAAAGTTATTTGTGATTTCCAGCTTTATTATCTTGTATGCTACACTTTCTTTTAATTCCGACTTATAATCAAAACCATTTCTATTCAAATACCTGATGCAAACTAATCATAAAATTAAAATTTTATTATAAAATTTTGTATATGATATTTATTATATATATACCATCATGCAATTAAAGAATGGTTTAATGTCTTAAAAGTACCATATTAATAATCTTAAAATTCTCAAATTTTTCAAATTTATCAGTTTTATTTTCTGTATTATGTTTATTTTAGCCATATAAACAAACGCTTACAATTTTTAAATAAATTATTTTTATTGTCTGTCAGTATGACATAAAGAATGTAATGAATTCATGTTATTAAAATAAACGTTTCAAACAAAAATTTTTTTTATAGTCAATTAATTCAGACTAAATTAAAATTATACAATACACCTTGAATGCTAAGGCACGTCAACATTCTATAACAATAAAAATATTACATTGAAACTAATTATTTTTCTAAATATTTTTAATACAGACTTTAAATTGTTGTAAGGAATTAGCCTTCATTATATTTTTAGAGAAAGAATAAACTTTAATATTAAAAAATATAAAACATTTAAGGAAATAAAAAAAATACTTTTCCAAAATTATTTACTAATTTACTACACAGTAAAAGACTATGGATAATACTAATTACATAAACTATTTGAAGTATAATAAAAAATTAGCCTTTTTATACACAAGTTAAGAATACACAAATTTACTCTTACGTTTATAAATTTGAATAAATTTTCAATACAAATAAATTCAAAATGAAATGCAATAAATTATTATTTATATTTCTGAAAAATTGGGGTTGAAAAATAATTTTTGGGAAATATTGGCTTTACATTAAAATAAATATTTTGGTATCGAATAATCAATTGGTTTTGTACGCTAACAATAGCGATTTATTTTAATGCCGTGGTTTACAAGTTTTATAAATAATGGGACTTTTTAAGTGCCTCTTCTCGTCTTTCTGACCACGCCTTAATTTTTAATATGAAACCAATACTAGTAATTAAAAATGATCATTTGTTGTAGTTTGATCTATATCATTTTTGCATTAATACGAAAATTTTTAGTTAGGATACTCAGTTAAACCTCATATTTTTAAATCATCAGTTTATCCAATCTTTTTCACTGAGAGCTTTGTAATAATTATTATTGTAACAAAGATTATTCCTCGTTAGGAATCGATATAAATCTCCCTGAATTTTGTTTTTTTCTTTGTTTTTTTTTTATTTCTTTTAGTACATTAATTGCTTATGAACTATTTCTCAATCTGACAGTTTCTGTGTATACATGCCGGTTAATTTCAGATACGGATACGTATTAATTCTGTATGATTTTCAGTCATATTCATTATTTTTTATTGATTATTTGACTTATATTTTTATTTATTCTAAATTACAGAAAATTATTTACAGTAAATTATAAATGATCAAGACACTTCACAATGTATTATATATTTTTCATAATAATTAACTATCATTGTAACTTTTATATAATATCTAAAATTGTTATTCACTTTGTTTGTTAAAAAAAATTAGATTAAAAAAATAATTAATTTGAAACAATCAAGCAATTAACAACTAAGAAAAATGAAAATTTGTAAATTAATTAACTAATCAGTAAATAATTAAACAGTAATATTTATTATTAGTAAAGTAATTTTGTTAACAAATTTAACGCAAAATAAATAATAAATGAATAAAAAGAAATAATTGAATAATATTGTTCGAGAACTACCCTGAACGTAAGCTCTCTCCGAGATGGTGTGGAGGAGATGAAGATAGTGGAAGCAGAGAGATAGGAGCGTAAAAAAATAAAGTCAAAGAAGTCGTATGTAATACTGTAAAATAGTCTCTATTTAAAATGTATTGAAAATATATAGCTATTGTTGTCTTGAATGATCCGCTTCCAAACAACCGCAATATTCAGGTGTAAATTGAATATCACGGATCTTGGAATTATTCTATTTAATTATGCTATATTATTTGATTAGTACTGTGTGTTTGTTCCGCACAACCACAATATTCAAGCGTAAAATGAATATCGTGGAGCTTGGAATAATTGTATTAATTATATGATTTTACAGGGTGTTGTTATTTATGAGGCGTTGTATTTGCCTACTGGATTCGGTGCTGAAGTTGTTGCCAAGTAAATACAACGGTAAATTGCTTAATTGAACGTCAGCTATCATTTTTATCTTTTATGCAGATGCCGAATAAAATGTTACGTTCAGTTGTAAATTGAATGCCCGCAGTCACTTTAAATATTTTTATATATGTCCAGTTAATAACGATATCCAACAAGCTATGTAGTCTTTTTATCAGCGTCGGGTCGAAGCTTCAATGTAATATAACGATCACTGATTATTGAGGAAACTCCTTTTTGTATTAGTTGATCTGTTGACTTCAGATATTACTGACATTTTTTTGAATTTTGAGTGCAACTTAATTTAATGGCTTCACCCCGCTCCTTATGAGGGGATGGGTTTCTTGAATTTCTATGAGAGAGGGAAGTTTCGATGAATGGATGACAGCCTTAATTATACTGTCATTGGCGCCTTTAACAAGTAGTGTTAACGCCCTTTGAAGGGGGTGAAGGTGAAGTACTGGTAGCTACGCTTACAAGTGTCGTGACGCGACTCGCGCTGTTACAGGACCATTGAAACGTCGCATGTTGTTTATTGTTTTCCAATTCTAAATCAGTACATTATGAGAATAGCACGATGTGTGGAAACTATGCGAGGGTTCTTAGAAGGTTTTATCCGTTAATTTTACTACATTTGTATTAGAAGACACGTTATGGTCATATTGATCATCTTTGTACTTTCGAGAAACAATCAGAAATATAAATATATTAGAATCATAAACAGAAGCGGAAAAAGTTCATTATTGGAAAAAAGAATGGTCGATGTATATTCTGGATGGTAGTCATAGGCTCTTCATCGTAGGACCCATCTGACAATTACAAACATATAAGATATTCTAAAGAATTTTCAAAGAGGCAGTTTATCAGAATATCGAACAAATATAAAAAATATGTACCTATTTTATTAGTTTTAATATAATATAATGTAATATACTATATCGCATTAACTCGCGACAAATTTTGGTCATAGATATGGAACTATATTATATGGATATCCAATGAAAATAAATATTTGTTTACATGTAAAAATTTATTTCTACATTTTTTGTTATTCGATAAGTATCAAAGAACTTTTTAAGCAAAAATGCTTAGTTGATGTAGAATTTCTAAATCCCGCGTGAGCTTATTTCGAACATTATACTGTACCTGTACTCTATTCTTTTTTTACTCTTCTAAATCTCCATAGCTCCGGGTCGGTTTTCTATAAATTGAAAAAAGAACATTTTTCCACTCAGATTTTGATGATTTCTGCATAATATTAAATTAATTTACCCTTTTATATATATGAGATCGTGCTATAGTAATATATATTTGTAGGCAATATTCTTAATGGCTTCTTGAATAATGTTTTACGTGGTTTTTGCTCACCTATTATTAAATATATATTTAAATATCTAGATTAGTAACATTACTAACTATAAAGTTAGTTCAAACACCATCAAACACTTCACTTACCGTAATGCTGAGATTTTATATCTAGAGTTGTAATGCTCTATTTTAAATAACAACTAAATCCAAATTTATTAATTTTTCAATTTACTTCCCTCTTTTATGTACAATTATTTTTTCTAGTTTCCGTTCTTAAATTTTAGAATAAATTAGATCTATTTTCACTTATTAAAAGGTTTATAATCATTTGCGTATTTAACATAAACATAATCTAAACTATATGTAAAAGAAATTCATTTACGTAAAAGTCTATAATTTTAATATTATTAATTGGAGACATTTAAATTCCAATAAAATATTTATAAACGGTGCTAATTTCAATTATAAAAGCAAATAGAATTTTAATGTTCATGTCAGGAGATGATCATTTATCCAATAGTTTTAATATTTGAAAATTTAATTAAGATATTTAATCAATTAAAACTTTTCCATTTATTTATTATGTAAGTTAACTGTATACAATTTTATTTTTTAAATTATTTACAAAATATTTTTTTTAAGTCTAATACCTCGTTTTGTCAATTCTAATAAAATTTTCAATTTATATCGAGTTAATTAAAACGGATTTTAAGGACTATATAATTACAAAATATGTCTCAGTTACTATTATTACACATTAAGAAACTAAAAAGTAGCAGATAAATTAAAATAATATTAAATTTTAACAAATATTTTTTAAATAATTTAATTCTGAAACAAAATTAAATTAAATTATCGTCGGCTTTTAAATATGAGGAAAGATTAGATGTTTAACATAATTAATGCTGAGATAAGATTTAATAAGTAAAATTAATTCATAATATATTGTTATAAATACTATAAAATATTGTATGTATTACAAAAATGACGCACAATTTTATATAATTATAAAATAAAGTAATCATAATATAATCATACTAATACTTACACATACAATTAATCTCTTTACCTTAATTTTTTCAGTTTACTTCAGATACTGACAATTTAAGGAAATGTATCATACATAGAATATATTAAATGAACTTATTTTTAGGTGAAGTTCTATCGCAATTATATAAAGAATGCTTGTTCGAAGAGTTTATATATTGTAGTACAACGTCTACAATATAATGAAATCTGAATAAAAAGAAAATAGAAATGTGCCCTTGATCTATACTTTACATATCACATTCAAATTTAACATATATTAATTTTAAATTACCTAACATAAAAAATAGGATAAAAACATAATTTATTAACTATGAATGTCAATGTAATCTCTTCGAACGAGATTTATTATAATTAATTAAGATTCAACTTCTAAGATAATTTTATTCGATCGTTCATTTATATTTTATTTTTATACTGGTATTTTAAAGCAATTACAGTTATTTTTTAAATATATTTATCATAAGTTAATCTACAAGTTAAATAATGCATAATAAAATACACATAATTATAATATAATACTGGATAAAAGAAATATGAAAATACAATTTAATACTATATAATTTGCCGAGTGTAGAGATAAATATTACTTTATATCGATGTACTATTGATACAAAATTAAAGATATCATATAATTATAAACTGAAGAATCGCCTGCAAAAAATGTGAAAATAAAAGCTATCACAATTTACTTGGAGAATAAAAGATTATGCTTATATACCAGTCTTGACTTGCATGATTTTT
Organism: Ceratosolen corneri; assembly: GCA_030522565.1. Lineage (NCBI taxonomy): Eukaryota > Metazoa > Arthropoda > Insecta > Hymenoptera > Agaonidae > Ceratosolen > Ceratosolen corneri. Next base: position 31,512 of record JAPYYT010000426.1, read on the forward strand.
ACAAATATTTGAAAAATTAATTCAAAAAGGTTTAATGCATAAACACCCGGTAAGTTCATTTTTTATAAAAACATAAGTTAATATCTGATACTTTCAAGATGAATTTCCAATATAAAGTATTTTACGTTTATTATTATTAGGTTTTGAACAAGTAAATCAGCTTTGGGTTATTAAATAAGTTATAATTTTTTTAAAAGTATTAACAATAAACATCAATTTTCTATTTTTCATTTTTACTTCTAATATATAATATTATTTTGCATTTAAAGTATGCAAAAATTGATTTTGACATTTGTCTTCGTTGTTTTTTTGTTTGATTTCTTCAGTCAATTTTATATATAAGCAATATAAATGAATGTACAGTATATATACATACAATGTAAGCATATATTAAATAGTTACATTATAGCTTTTAAAACGTATTTGATAATGTATAAATTATTTACAACTGATTTCAATCCTATTAAAATCATTCGGTTAATTTTAACTAAATTTAAAAAATACAAGTTATATAAAACAGATGACATCTACTATCTTTATCATTGCAAAATCCAAATGTAATAGAAATAGAATATATTTCAATTACTTGTTGCTTATATATAAATTGGTATAATAAAGTTTTAATTTTGTTAACTTTTAATCATTTTATATTTATAATTACATTGGTTTGACTCCAAAGCAAGTTTATTCGTATTTAAAAATTGTATATATCGACTCATATTTTATTTATTTACAATTTAATGTTCAATTGAGGTAGTATATATTAATTTTTACATGTTAATGTTTTGCATTTGATTATGAGAATAAATTAATTTTTGTTTTAATAGTAACAAATATAAGAATTTGAATAACCTGTTTCTTTAATATAATTACTGCAACTCCGTTATCTTTTTTTTTTTTTTTTTAAATTATACTAAAATGAAAAATAAATAATAAATATATTTTTAAGCATGAGTTGTATTAATATAAAATATTTAAAATTATTTTATGCAAATAAATTAACGTAAATTAAAGTTAGTAAATAGAAATACAAATTGTAAACATTTCTTGTTTCTATTATTATTGTTAAAAAAATGAAGATATCGGTAAAACAATTGATTTTCAGTAGTTTTGAAAAATTTTGATCTGACATATCTTGTCGAATTTAATTAATTATTAAAGACTAATTCTTTTTATTTAATTTTTAAATTACTTATATCGAGCTAGAATATAGAAAATAAATAGAAAATAAAAATTGTATTGATAACGTTGGTCAGCTTTAGAAAGACGCATTCATTTAGAAGCTTATCAAAAGAAAATTTATTGTTTGATGGAATTGTTATATTTCAAATCCATAAATATTAATATCGCTATTTCAGTTTTCATTAAAAATTCAATTATATTTATGTAATACTGCTATTTGTCTTTAATATTTGACTCTTAAATTAAAGGGTTAAATTTTAAAAATACATTCTTGGCTTCAATAATGCATGTTATAAATAAAAATCTAAAATATGTTATCAAAAGGTATATCATTATTTTACTTTATATTATAATTCAATTGCAATAAAATATATTGCATTCAAGTTGAATTGCAAATTCTATCTGAATACGACAAAAATGCAGACAAAATTGAAAATTAAATAAATGGAAAAAGGAGCTTCTTTGTAAATTATAATTCGTATTCAAAGTTGATCCGAGCACTTTGGATTACATGTATTAAACACGGTTTTTTAGTACCGCCAAAAACATATAATATTGCAATAAATAATTTATTATTTATTATTAGAATACAATAGGTATTATGCAGGTATAAGACTGATATTCTGACACCTAGTGGTCTTTTTAAATAGCAATATTAAAGAATGAGAAATATTTATTTAATGTTTCGTATATTTCTAATGCCTAACTTTTGAATAGAATATGTGATTATTGTTACCTATTAACATTTTTTAATGTGTGTACAAATATTTAATCTAACAACATAATAATTAACGTTCAAATATATCAATATAATATGATTTACAAATAGATTGATTCAGAATCATACTAATTGCAATTATTTATTAATATTTTCTTGTTCGTGTTGATAATACATTTTTAACTACTATAATTGTCCATTGATATTTTATCTTATTATCTTCATGCAAAATTAAAATAGAATTAATTTTAATATTGTGAGGAAATTTCTAAGCCATTCGCTGTTAATTTGTTAAATTTATTAATAAATATTGATATAAATTTATTTAAATAAAAAATTTTATTGATTATATTGATATTATATTTATAAATATTATATTTATATTAATTAATTAATATACTAATTAATTTATTAATTAATTTATTATTAATATATTAATTAATATATTATCCATTTATTGATTCATACAGAAATTCTTTTCTTTCTTTTATCAAAAATATTATTTTAAATGCTGAGGATGATACTACTGCAATCAATAACTAGTTATAATTGTATAATCGTTCTCGTATATATTTATTCTTAAATTACATAATAAAAACGACTATAATCTAAATAGAGCCAGCCAAGCTTATATCATTTTGTAAGAAGCTTTGTATAAATTATTAGATTTATCTTCATAAACATATATACATATATAAGGTACATAAACCATTGGATACTTTTACATTGGTGGTTTCATCTGTTTACTAATAATTTATTGATGGCAGATTTATTAACTTCTATCTAAGCGTATGGTGTAACGTTCGAAACCTATTGCCAAATCTTGTTTCTGCACTTGCATAAAAATTGGTTATTTATTTCTGAGAATTTATTAAATTATTTACGTATAATATATACCATATTGTATCGTATGTTTTTAGATATTTAAAATTCATTACTATTTAAATTTAAATCCTTGTTTATTTTAATCTTTTTACCGAATAATTTATCTGATTTTATTCCTTGTGATCTGCATGTGCGTATAAATAACAAATATTATTATTACATTAAAATATACAAGTGATATTGTTATTGTTGTTTATTATATAGCATTTTATAAATCTAGAGCATTTTATATGACATAATTTATTAAAATACAAATATTCATAAAAAAAGTTTAACAAAATCCTAAAATTTGAAAAGTTATTTGATACAATATATTTGATAATTATTGAATTATTATTACAAAATTATCAACAAAAGTTTTAAAAATATTATTATAAATTTTACTAAAAGAAATAAAAAGTTAATATAAGTTAATGAGTTTTGCAGGTAAGTAATATATCGTAATAATGTAATAAATATAAACGATACAATCCTTCATTTTAGTAATTTTACTGAAATATCCTTTTAATTATTCTCAACTGTAATATATAAACATACTCTATAAGAGAATTTATGGAACTGAACATTTATAAACTTGTGATGGTCGATCTTTTAATCTTAATTTGTTCTAAATAAGCAATATAATTCATATTAAATGTATCTAATTTGTTTCAATTTAACATCGGTACCCATCAGTTCTACATTATATTATTTTTTACATGATTCAAAGAATTTCAAAAACTGAGTTTTTGAAAAGAATAAAAAATGAGCAATGTATGAAAAAATAATTTTATTACTATTGAATATTTTAAAAATTATAGTGTGTTTGTGTAATCTATAAAATTCACACTAATTTAATTATTTTTCCAGGAATTAAATTAAACTTTAAAGTATATTACTCAAATGGCTTTATTATTTAATTTCCATTCACTTTAAATATAATGTATTAGGTTGAATTTACCATTTTTCATTAAATATAATAAAATTAAAATTTTTTCGAAGGAAAAAAATTCATTCTTGTTAAAAAAAATCGATATACAATTTGTCGCTTAAAATAAAGATTACTAAGGGCTTGTAATTTTACTTTGAACGTGTGAAAGTTATTGTAAAGGGCAAGTTATTCAAATGTAACAGTAGATTTTTAATAAATAATTATGTTTAGTATATATATTTTAATGGTTTATGATTCTATTTTCGTCTTAATTCTAATTTTATGTTCATTAAGTGTTGTAGATATTTGTTAACATCCGCAGTTAACATGTAGCGCTACATTCAAAATTAAAAGGCAATATTAAAAAAATTGTCTTCTATTTTAATAATTATCTCATTAGCAAGTCATTCAGTTATGGTGTATTATTGTTTTTAGCTAAACAAACGAATAAATTGTTTTTTGTGATACAATTATGCTCTTTAAAATTCGATAACTGGATCGATATAGCAATTTTCCTTAAAAAATTTGTGTTATACAAATTTTCATTGGGCTTTTATCTCTAGTAATTATTAGTGCAATCTAACGTAATAATGTATTTGCATATAATTTACCAAATAGATCTTTATAAAATAAAAAATTAAATATTAAATTAAATACCTTAATTTTACTCATTTTATTTTAGATTATAGATATTTATGGTATGGGAATTAAAATGATGAGTAAACTAGCAAATATATTAAAAGAGAGAGGAATATAGTGGAACGGGGGAGTGGTAACAAAATAAACTCAAAGAGAGATGTATATAACTGTAAGAACGTTTATTTAAATGCATATGCTGAATATAATATTAAAATTTAGTTGTATTTATGTTATCTTAAAAGTTTATAAATTTCTTAAGTCTTAATATTAATTATAAATTAAATGTCTTGATACTTGAAGGAAAATTGTAGTCTGATGAATATAGTAAATAATGAATGACTTCCCTTTAATTATACGTAGTTATGGGGCGGTCAGTTGTAAATTGAACGCCGCGTACTGTCCATTCGCACTCACCGTGTGAATGTTGTAATTGATTGAGTCACTACTTCCCTTGATATGATTGACTCAACCACAAAGTAATTATATACAGATGTTTCGGAAGTCAATGCTCATACCGACCCCACTAGAAGCAACTTGCTTTTTCTTCGTTCCAAAAACTTCATGTTGTTTCTGCCAATTTGATATTGCCTCGGTCAGTTATAAATTGAACGTCTCATTGATTATCACTCAAATTGAAAAACTGATTTGTTGCTGTGGCGATCAACTTACAATTAAGCACCGCAGCAACTAGGAGGCAAAACTCCTTAGAGAAACTAACGGAAAACACCGTATAAGAAAACTGGCTTATTCCTGCGGCGGGCAACTTATAACTGACCGCCGGAGCAATTAGGAGGAAGACTTAAACAGAAAAACTAAACCAAAAACAGTGAGAACTCTCTTAACTCTGAGCGTCTGCCGCTCGAGCAGTCTGTTTTTGTTGGTATCGCCCTGCCTTTGGGGATGTACTCATTGAGTATTTTTCTTGGGAGTAGGAAAATATGAAGTTCGGTTTTTGTCACTACTTTGTTGTAATTAGTGTACTGAATTGATAAAGAAGAGGCCGTAAGTAGGGCCTTGCGAGAAGAAGCAGTAGTTGTCTTTCTGTTAAAAGGTTGCACTGATAGTCACTGCTATGTAATAATTAAAGTATAAATTTTGCTTGATATTTTGTCAGCAAGCGCGAGTAAACGACGGTAATGTGCGTTCTCTAGTTTTTTAGAATCTTTCTAGCGATGTTGATTTTATTTTTGTTTTGTAATAAGCCTCGCAACAAAAAATAGAGACTCGAAACTCTCATTCTAGGTAGAGCTCGTAAACATCCATCAGAAAGTGAACTTAAGACGACATTGGGGGATTATTGTATAAGGCGAAGGTTCTTGGCAAACATTTAGCAATCATGAACATACAAACACCAATTCAAAAAATTTAAGGATTAATGCGAGAAGCCCTTAGGTCTTACGGAATTTCAAACAATTAACTACTAGTATCTTGTACTTTTACTTTATAGTTATATTATTTTGACAGTATGTATTTACATTTATTCTACATTCAAACCCCTATTCAGTTACTTTATAAAATAAAAATTTCTTCCTTAAACGAAAACAAAAGATATATTTTGGTAAATTAAACAATATTCAAATGTTAATATTTCTAATTTTATTTCATAATTTATTAAATAAAGAATAATTTTCTAACAAAATCTGTTATGCCAATAATGAAACGAAAATTTTGCAAATAATTGTGACATTTATTAATTAAAAAAATTGAGTTCGCAATGTGAATTGTGATCAAAAAATTTAAATTGATAACATAAATTTAAAAGATTTGTAATATTTAATACAATTAACTTATCATTGAGTTCCAAAATTATTATTGTCATAAATTTTTAAATTACAAAAATAAGTTTTGTTTTAAGTTATCATAAAAATATAATTTTAATAAAATTAAAATGATATATCTGGTAGTATCTTAAATATAGTTATGCTTAAAATTAAATAAATAAAACATTGTACTCACTTTTATATTATACATATGCATTTTAAGGATAAGATGAAACTATCATTGTCTTTTTTAGTATTAATTAATAAAAAAGGCTTTATTAATAAATTTGTATTAGTATCTACTTAGGATTTGAGAAGCAAATCAATCGTTTTCAACATCAAGTAATATAAGACGTAGTTGCCTATCGTTGTATTGCCTGTCGTTATATTGATATGGAGTAAATCGAAGTTAAATCAACAAATAGACGCACGCAGATTAATCAATAATATAATTGGACATGCGCATTGAAGTTTCTTTCTTCTATTCCTTAAGGTAATCGTTCGGTATTTGAACGTTGGATAGTGTCAAAATGTACAAAATGGATCTACTCCGTGCACTCTGTTAACATCATAAAAGTATTATTTTTATTAACTCTATCAATAATATCGTTTCTATTAATATTACTAAATTTGCTTTTATCCTCAATATTAATAAGGTCTCTTGTTTATAATTTTCTTTATAAATATTTCCATCAGTAAAAAAGTAAATTGAAAAAATTTGGTGATAGATAGATTACATAAATAAATTATATGTACATTATTATTTTCTTAGTAAAAATAGGAATTTAAATTTGTTTTAAGATATGAAAATTCGATACAAATTGTATTGCTTAACGAAGAATATAATTAATTCATAGTTTTATAATCATATGTATTATAAAAACTTGTAATAATAATGCTATTTTCTTTTGAACTTCAAATTCCTTATTAATTTCTTATTAAATGTAAGAAATTAAGTCTCTTTATAAGAGTTTGCTCATTTTTATCTTAATATATAGTATTTGAAATTTATTGTTCTGTGCAATTATTTAATTAGTCGGCCGTTTATTTATAGAATAGGTGATATCTATTTACATAAAATAGTTGCATAACAATAATATATATACATATGAAACTACAAAATTTATTTCTAATCATTTAAAAAATATGATTTTGTAAAGTAATCGAGGCATAAAACGCATATTTTATTTTTAAAGTTATATTTTTTTATAATGATTTTGATAATCTTAGATGCTATTTGTATATCATTATTTGTGTAAAATTTAATTTTAATTGTTTTTAAATTAAAACTGTCATTAGCCAATTTAATCAATTTTTTCAATTTTATATAAAATATATTTTGTAACACGTATTTACTAATGTAATCTATATTTAAAATAATATAAGTTCAAATTGTATATACTCATTAAATCGTATAAAAACAATTCGAATAAAACGAATTTTTCTGAAATAAATATATATTTATATATAATTTTTATTTTGTGTGTGTGTGTGTGTGTGTGTGTGTGTGTATGCGTGTGTGTATTATACATATATAAGGCATCTAAACTCAAGTTAAAATCATTTGCCATGATTTCTAACTCTAAACAATAATTTTAGAAATTGTGTAATTGGATTAATAGTTCATACAATTAGAATAAACGTATAATAAATAATATACTAGATCATTATACGTTTTGAAATAACTGTATATAAGTTGTAAAAGCAATATATACTATATTTGGTCACTTCACTCTCATTATAGCAGTTTCTTTATCCTATATATGTGCATTATATTCATATTGAATACAAGATCCATACATAATACAACTAATTTCAACAGAAATGTACGTAACTATGAAGCTTCTATAAATTATCTATTTTATTATTTTAATTGATCATTTACTTCAAATTCACCTCAATTTAATATAATCAGCAAAAAAAGTATCTAATGGAAATAAGATTTTTGCTATAATTATACTAAACATTTTTTATAATTCTATAATTTTAGTTAGATCAAATTTAATCGTATATATATGTATAAATATTATTGTTACTTCAAATATATCTGAATATTAATGTTAATGCGTTAAAAATAATTTTACTAAATTTGTTTATTTCGACATAAATTTTTATTTTAAATTTTTAGAAATATGAATAGCTCTATTTTTATTAGTAAGTCCGTTTAAATATTTAAATTATGTATTAAATGATTTATTCTGGTCAATTATACAAATTCTTATAAAGTCTTTCTGTATTTTTTTTATAGAAACAAAGCTATTGCAGATTACTTAAGCGTCAATGGGTATCAAGATGCGCTAGAGGCGTTCAAGAAGGAAGCTGATATGCCTGGCGAAGTAGAGCGTAAATATGGAGGTCTCCTTGAAAAGAAATGGACGTCGGTTATACGATTGCAAAAAAAGGTAAATATTTTCAGATATGTTTATATTTATTGTACTATTGTATAACTATTAAAACGATCTAATTTAAATGAATAAATTTATTTTAATCTGTAATTGTATAGTTCTATCTTATCAAACTATATTTAGGAAATATATGTATAAATTAACTGTGATAATAATAAAAATTGATACTTATTAAAATCGTTATTATGCTTTTTACATATTTTTAGAAATATAATAACTGTTTATACGATAAAATATATGACTGGTGATAAATTACATGCTAATTCTATTATAAACAATAAATTATTAAATAAATAATTATTCATGCCTGACAAAAATTAAAAATTAGTAATGGTAAAATAACGAAAATTTACATTAAAAGAATAATTGTAATAAATATATGAAAACTGTTATATTTGCGATCAATATAATTATTATTTTAATTAGGGGCTTTAAAATATTTTATGTTTACTACAAATTATTTTAATATTCTATATTTTTATATATATTGATGTAATGATTTTTTTATTCAAGTTATGGTGAAGTTTAATATTGAATAATTATTTTTGTATAATTTAGTTATAGTAATTTTAAATAAATATTAAGGTTTATAAACATATTTAATATAAATGAAAATTGTATAAACTCTATCGTATAAATATTTGTGTAATATATCCTGAGAATTATATCTTATTGTTTTAATATCTACTGAATGCTTTATGAACGACGCTACAAACTTAATTGCTTATTTTAAGAAACATTATAAAAATTTCTAAATATATACGTGTATCTTATTTTTCATAGAACATTGAAAACATTTATAATACAGCCATTCATATTAGTAAAACCAATTATAAATATTATTTTAATTTAATTATATTATTCTTTTTTAAAAATAAAAAATTTCTTTTCGGCAATAAAAATAAAAACGTTAATTTTAATTTTTTGTTCTTTACAATAGTTATTAATATTAAAATCTGATACATATTAATCTAGGTAAACCTAATATTTTACGGTAATTGTTGTTTTTAAATAATTGATTGTATGTTTAATGGTTAAGTACATTAATATCTGACAAATAATTTCAATAACTTTAATATTTCAAGTCCATTTATGTTAATGTTATATTATATAAGACAATAATATTTTAATTTAGAAAACTGAGATTGTAAAATAATAATTTTAAAAAATACATACATATATGCAATTGTATACCACACTATAGAGTAATTTTTATTACATATTTTTAAAAGAACATATTCATTTTTATTATATTACTTAACATTATATATATATATATAATTTTTTTTAGTTACTCGTTACATCAGAAAAATTTTATTAATTAAACATAGTATATCAATAAACATATTGTTAAGCATAACATTTCTCAAATGTTTGAGGACATTTAAATAATTTTTACGTAAGTTCCGAAATGTGCTAAAAAAATTGTTGCAGAACCAAAGTTCAAGAGCTTTCCAGATGAAATTGAAATAGATTGGATATTTGTGTGGACCTTATTTTATGGCTTTGTAGATAAATTGATGAATACTTTTAGGCCGTGTTCGTAAAGATGAATAGTAAATTTGCACATTATAATTTTATAATTAATTATACGTGTATAGCCTACTTAAATATCAAAAAACAATGCCAACTAATTGATTGGGCCCCCTGGCCTCGGCAGTGTGATGACTGTGTTGAGTGCTACTCGAGTTAATATTACGCGATGAAAATTTTGATATTCGTATTGACAAGATGAATACTTATATTCTGCATCATTTTGCATTCGCAATCAAAATTTAAACTTGGCTTTTCCAAATGGGAATATTTGGATATTATTCAGTTGATTTTAATAGAGTATCCATCTATTATTTGAAGAAAGAATATTTAAAAACTAATTTAGGTGCAATAGATTTAAAATAATTTATTTATTGTTTTACAATTTATATTTGTATTAAGATTTTTAAATAATATTTATTTTATTCAATGTATTGTTTAAATATCTACTAGTTTTATATATTTATTTCTAGATATTCACATCAATTTTTCATTAAGTAATATTTCTAACAAATGAAAAAACCAATTTTATTTAAAAAAATAAGGTGATATAATATTTTTTTTCACTTCATGTATAATAAGTAATATTATATAATGAATATAACTTGTACTTTAATTAAGTTTTCGTTTGTTTTTTCGGTTTCTAATATCTTATCAAATTATAAAACAAAATAGAGATTTTTACATCAAAAAGAATTGCAATCTTTTTTAGAATTAATTTTTGTTTTATGTAAAATCTTCGTTATTCTATAAACTATATATAATTAGTATTCAACGATTAGTAGAGATAATTTGATGCAATTTTCTAATAAATTCTGTCACAGTCAGTTTAAAATTACATTCATTAAGTGCCATCTCATAAAATCTTCAATTTTTTCTATTTTCTAAGTAAGGCTTAATATTTCATTTTTACAAATTTTTTTTTATTGTTATTTAATACAAAATAAAATGTACTATACTTTTAGAACTATATATAATTTTATATAATATAATATAACATCATCTTATAGTTTTATATTTATTTATCTTGATACAAGATTGTTTAACTTTAATTTAACATTAAGTATAATAAATTATAAATGATTCCAATACTTAGAAATATATTACTATTTTTATTATTCTTATTATGCTTTTTTTTTTCTTTTCTAAATTTGTGTACATGAGTATAATAAATTATAAATTATAAAAATTACAAAACTTAATCTTGAATTAAAATTGAATCTAATTTTAGATTAACATATTTGATATAAATATTTTAATATAAAATTTATATATTATATTACTTTTGTAAAAACAATATGTTTTTATTTAATGTAACGTATACATCGTTCATTTTCTTTATAGGTAATGGAATTAGAATCCAAATTATCAGAAGCCGAAAAAGAGTTTATTGAAGGCGCCCCGACACGAGGCAAACGATCGCCATCTGATTGGATACCTCGGCCTCCAGAAAAATTTTGTCTTACCGGACACAGAGCAACAATTAATAGAGTAATTTTTCATCCTGTCTTTAGTCTTATTGTTACTGCAAGTGAAGATGCTACCATGAAGGTATAAAATAATTATATATAATCATTAAAATATATAAAATAATCACTATATAATCATTAAATAATATTTCGTTCGCATCATCGGAAAAATCAGACTTCCAAATATTTAATTTTCTAAACATTATTACTTTAATTATACTTATTACATAATAACAATGTTTCAGATTAGTTCAGAAGTTATATCTTATCTATTTATATTTATTCATTAATCATTGAAAAATTTTATTAAAATGTTAAAATTAATAGAAGTATGATTTATGTAACGCTATAATCATAGTATATATATTGCAGATAATCTTGTGATGAGGGTTTTTAAAATTTATTACAATCTTGATATTTTTGAGGATTAAGTGTAAAACTTAAAATGATAATATATCTTTTAAAAAAAAATTTTAAAGTAAAATTTAAAAATTCTTTGATATTTATTTATTGTATCTTTATGAAGTCATGGAAATACCTACGGATGAATCATTTGGATAATATATATTCTGTATACGTAAGTTGCGATAGAAATAGAGTATATTTTTTATGTTTGTTATTTTTTTGTTCATTAATATTATGTAAAACTTTCATAAAAATATTTTAGTCTATTCTACGTGATATAAATCAGGCAATATTATTCGAATCAAAATTAAAATATAAAAATTCTTTACATGGAAATTATAAAAAAAAGAATAATTAATTTTATAATTTTATAAATATTTCGTTTTTTTACTTTTCTGACATAAATAGCAACATGATTTATTGTAATTTATATATCATACTTCTATAGTATAATTTTTTTTTTTAATAAACATTAAATTTTATATAATTTATTTTTAGTATGATTTTAATTCATAAAATAAGTTGTTATATCGCTAAGTAATAAATGACTTGATGTATCCCGTTTTAATTGGATTGAAATATAGAAAATGTCTTGCAAAATAATATTGGCACGTTTTGTTTTAACGAAACTTCTATTTTCAAATTATTAAATTGATGTTTATATTTCTAATTGACAATTTCTGAATGGTTATAAACATGAAACAAAGAGAAGTATTTAAGATTTGTAAATAAAAAAATTAAATTGAAATTGAATTACCATTATGTGAATAATGCAAATATTTAATTTTACGATTAAAATATTAAAAAATAAAATAGAGAATCCTATTTTAAATTTACAAATACTGACTTACAGGTATGGGACTTTGAAAGCGGTGAATTCGAACGTACATTAAAAGGTCACACAGATAGTGTACAGGATATAGCATTTGATGCTAATGGAAAGCTTCTCGTGTCCTGTAGTTCTGATATGTCCATAAAACTTTGGGACTTTCAACAATCTTTCTCATGCATAAAAACAATGCATGGTCATGATCACAATGTAAGCTCGGTGACTTTCGTGCCTCAGGGTGACCTAATTGTAAGTGCCTCACGCGACAAAACCATTAAAATTTGGGAAGTTACAACTGGATACTGTATCAAGACTCTCACTGGTCACAGGGAGTGGGTTAGAATGGCAAGAATCAGTTCTTGTGGAGAGCTTATTGCCAGTTGCTCTAATGACCAAACTGTTAGAATATGGCATATTGCTAGCAAAGAAACCAAGGTACATATTCTTTGCAAATATTAACAACGTTCATTATACTTTCTTTATAAAAAAAGATATTAAAAATGTTTTGATAGTTTATACTAATTCCAAAATATGTATCTAAATCTAAATATATATTCCTGAATTAATGTTATACTCTATTTCTGTTTGTGCATGATTCATAAATTTATACAAAATAAAAATAATGTTTATTTTTTGTTATATTTCTGACGAATTTAAATAATGTTGTTATATTAAGTATGTATTGTAATTTATATCTGATGTAAAATTAGATAATTTTGTAAAATATTTCTATTAGTTTTAAAAGTTATTTTTATTAATGTATTAAATTATTTTTAAAGTGTAATTATCAAAATTAGACTATCAGAATCAAAGAAAACATTGCGAATTTTAGAATTTACTTTTCATTAATTATATTATATTATATGAAAAAATTCAATGTTTTATAAATTAGTTAAACATTCTGTTACTGAATAATTCTGACATAAATATTATTTTTTTATTATAAATTTGTATCTTGTTTTTGTCTTCTATACATAGAAGCTCATGAATTTTTAAATTTAATGAAGTAGAATATTTATTGTTTACAGATTGAATTGAGAGACCACGACCACGTAGTAGAATGTATTGCATGGGCACCAGATTGCGCACGAGCAGCTATAAATGCAGCGGCAGGTACAGATAATAAGGGTGCCTATGAAGGTCCATTTCTTGCTTCTGGTTCTCGAGATAAAACTATTCGCATCTGGGATATCGGCAGTGGTATTTGCCTTTTCACTCTTCTTGGTCATGACAATTGGGTTAGAGGCATTGCCTTTCATCCAAGCGGAAAATTTATCGTTAGTGCATCTGATGACAAGACGATGCGAGTATGGGACACACGCAATAAACGAAACATGAAAACACTTGAAGCTCATGCCCACTTTTGTACTTCAATTGGTAATTACTGCCTTATATTCTTTTTTATATATTTTAACTTATGAAAGCCATCAATCAATTATTAAATATTAATTATTATTAATAATTCTTTAAGTAATGATAGTTTACTCTTAACTCTTAATTCATTTTATTTATTTGAAGAGTTATGAAAAATAACACAGGGACATTAATATAAAAAAAATGAAAATATACAAATTACCACTATTTTACTTCTGTTTCAATAGTTAATTATATTACTCTAAAGTCAGAAATATTTTGATTTCTCAAGATCTTCAATAATTTTTTAATAATATTTGACAAAAAAATTTGTAATCAATTTTATGTTGAAAATCAATTTGACGTAAATTATCTGGATTGTATTGGATTATTTCAAAATAATTATTGTAAATATGATTTATATTTATTCTTTAATATTATAGAATTGAAAGAAATCGAAACAAAATTTTATTTAATTTTATAAATTTATAAAAGCATAATCACAGTGAATGCTTATTAAAAAAGATTACGTAATATATTTAAAAAAAAGAATTTTCAAGTCTTTAAGCTTTTAAAACAAAGATTTTGATAATAAATAAATTCTAATGAAGCATATAAATCTAAGGGTTTTATTATTGTAATATACAAATAACATTGTTATAATAACATTTCATAAAATTTTAGTACTGAGTGTAATATTTAACCTATTTTTAATTTATGAATATGAAAATTTATAACATTTCCATCAATAAAAATACATTTTTGTGTAAATCATATATTTATAAATTTTTATTTAATATTTTTAATTTACAATTTTTAAAGAAGTAGATCTTATAATTTTATCTTATTTTTTAAACAAGTTTTCAGGTAAAATTACATTTTATAACAAATTTTCTTAATTATTTTTAAAATTTAATATAAATTTTTAATATTTTTAGTTCATATTGTACTCGTTATATAACTTCAGTTAATTATATAAATATTAGATGAATGAAATTGCAAATTATAAACAGGTAAAGTCGCAGCGCTAATACAAATATTGATATTAAGTCGATTCAAATTTAAATATGCATAAAATGAATTTTATTGTCTTTGTATAAAGTTTTGTTTAATTTATTAAAATTATAATAGTATAAAAGTGAGAATAATTTGGTATAAATTGAAACTCAGTAAATGTAAAAATGTAAATATAAAATTATAATAGTATAAAATTAAGAATCATTTGGTACAAATTGAAACTAAATAAATGAAATGTTTATGAATTCTTGTTATATATATTTAATAAATAAATGACCTTTGTTATTTCTTTATATAATCTTAATTTACTATAATTATATTTATATAATAATTAGTATTTTTATTGAATAAATAATTTATTATTTTTCCAGATTTTCACAGGAATCATCCATATGTCGTCAGTGGTAGCGTAGACCAGATGGCGAAGATCTGGGAATGTCGCTAATCATTAACTATTTATGATTTTTTCAATATACGAAAAAATTAAATGCGAAACAAAAAATTTCTTTTGGAATGCGAAGCGAGGACTGTATTTACAATATAACAGGAATGACTGATTCAGTAAGCTGCTGCTACAAAACCTATCTACATATAATTATTATAATTATCAAACATATACACATTCAATGAAGAATTCTTTAATTAATTTATATTAAAGTATAATTAGCGATTAATATTATACATGTATCGTCTTATGATAGTGATCTACATTCGATACTCAGAAAAGTCAGCAAAATGGATAAATAGATGAATGGGGGAATAAATGGATTGATGGAGAGATGGAACGAATGGGTTGATTGGTAGATAGATAGATGATAAATAGTGATAAAGATAAAGATAGAGATAGAAATAATATATTAAGTGTGGCTCAACAGTTTTATATCAATGCATCAATAATTTTAAATGAATGATAAATACATATACAGTTATGTTGAAAAAATTATACTAGAAATTTAGTTTTAGTTAGAATTGCTTTTCGTGTAAATTTATATTCAAACATATTTTCAAATTTTAATTTCTATTCTAAATGTGTTCTAAAATAAAATTTTATTTCATAAATGTATCAAATTAATATTATTGGCTTTGGCACTAAGAAAATAAAATAAATATTATATTACTGCTCTATAAAAAATATCCAAAAGAACACTACAGATTGTAATATGATGTACAGATTAATAATTGATTCTATGAAACTGTACTAATATATCGAGTATACTATAACAAATAATTCATCTTACCATTAATTGAAGTAAGTATTGTTTTGAAATATTTTATGGATATACATTTAAGAAAATATTCTGTAAGTGATTTTCGAGTTGTATTGAATTAAAAAAAAATTATAAACTCTGTATATATTTCTATATATAATCGTACTAAAATATCTACATTTATAAAAAAAACACATAAAGTTATATTGGATAATAATGTAAGAAGAAATTGAAATTGAATGTATGTATATATTTTGTAATCATACTTTATGTCCAATGGTAGCAACAAATTGCATTTTTAAAATGTATAACTGTTGATTAAGTAACAAAAATCAACAATCCAACATTCTGCTAAATTTGTCTTCAAGTGAAGTTGTGATTTTTCCTTTTAAATTGATACAATTATATATTTTTAAATTATGTTATATATTGCTTACCAATTTAGATTAAATAAGAAGTATCTTAAAGAGAGAAAAATTCGAGTTAATATTGTATTTATAATGTACATTTATTTTTAATGAGAACTTATAATTTATTTATCAAAACTATTTTACTTATTTAATATATGGTGGAGCTATTGAGGAAAAACTGAAAATGAAAATTATGATGAGAAATGATTGATACATAATTAAACTACATTAGTAGTAGTAGCAGTAGCGACAGTAATATCGAATAGTACTAGTATTAATAGTAGTAGTAGAAACAGTAGTATCAGTAGCAATAGCAATAGTAGTAATCGTTATTTATTATAAATATTACATTTAATAATTTTAGTAAATGTAATTAATTTTCTTATAAGACAAAAATTTATATTAACTTTAATAAAATAATCGATACGTTAAAGATTCATTAAGTACTAATACTTATCAATTTATAAGATTAAAATTTGTTAGCAATTAAATTGCGTTATAAGTTGTCAATTTTTTAATGGCTGTTCTTAAATTTATTTTATTTTAGATAATCAACATAAATACATGATAGAAGCAAAAGTAAAAGATATAATGAATAATTTTTAAATATTATATAAGAATAATCTTGATTATGAACACTAATTTTAATTATATTAGTAAATATATACTTGTATACACTATTAATATAAGCCCACTGATACTTGTTAAGGTTTTCTATATAATAAACATAAAAGATTTAAACAGAAAATAGAAAAATAAACAATTAAGTAAGCATTAATATTTTTCATAAATCTGAATTAATAGATATATAATATATATAATAGAATAAAATAAATTATTAAAATAAAAACATACAACCTTTCATTAAATACTGAATACTAAATCATTTCTTAATTAGTAAAATGATATTTTCTTCTTTATTAAATTATTATGATATTAAATAATTTATTGAATTTATAAAACATTATTGTATATGTTTAATTAGCATTCTATAAAAATTCAATATAATATATTCAGATACAATTCATTACTTATTACTAAGAAGGAATTCATTTTTACGAATATTCAATACCTATTTTTTACTTAATTAATCTTTAAATTTTATATGAAATTGGAATATTTTTTTGTATTATAAAAACAAAATATTAACGGTTTTGCATTAAAAATTTAAATATAATAATTATTTAAGTTTCTAATTCATATAAATACGTTTAAACATTAGATTTTGCATTAAAAAATTTACAAATATCATTTTAGTAAGTTATATTTAATATTTAAATCTATTTTAAGATTAATTTAATTAGGGGGAAGATTTAGATTATTCTTATTACTATTATTATATTCTATATAGTTACACGTATTTAATCATATAGGATCTCAATGTTGAATAATTATAAAATTTCAAGTTATTTACAATACATGTTTGATATATTGTTCGATATAAATATATATCTACTTGAATGAACAAAAAGTTTTTTCAAATTACAAATTTAATAATATATCTTTTTTTATTTTACATTAATTTATTATTATTTATTTATTTGAGGGCCAGCAAAAAGTTCATTCTATCTAAATATTTATTTAAATTCTGGCGCCATGAGCTGAGATGTAACTGTAAATATCATACAAGCTAAATTATTAAGTCAGTGTCACGATTATTTCTAGGGAATAAGAATGTATAATTAAAGAGACTAGTGCACAGCACTGTCACATTCATTGTCATTCTATTGATTTAAATTCTGTCCAGGATGGCAATTGTGACATTGTTTTGAGAGAGTAGTGTATTACAAAATATATAATAATAAAAGGTGCATGTTATACATAAAGTCAATTTATTTTTAAAAAAACTAAAAAGAAAATGGAAACAGAAGAAAATAACATGCCGCTAAGTTTACCGGATACACAAAATGCTGATTCTGAATGTTTTACACAATCCCAGGATACCCTAACAACTGATAGCTCACACCCGCGAGTTTGGGGTAGACTTTGTCCACACGACAGTAATTTGCAAACAGTAGGTAAGAAAAATTTATATTTAAATTTTAAATTGAAATTTATTTTGTAGTTAGATAAATTTCTGAAATAGTATTTTTGTGGTGTTACATGTGAGTCAACATAATTAAAGAAAAAATTGTAATTTTAATAGTATTTTAAAATTTAAACAAACATAAAGTCGTTTTAAATTTCTGTAATACATTATACGCAAATGTTCCAGTATTTTGAATTTAAACAAACATAAAGTCGTTTTAAATTTCTGTAATACATTATACGCAAATGTTCCAGTTTATGTTTAAATATTCAAATATTTAAATCATAGAAGACATAGTTAAAATAGATTTATTTGCATGCAGATTTAGATACATGTACCGGTGAGATAGGGCAGAAATATTTTTCATGTCATTACGAATCTAATATGATTGGTTCTTTCAAAGCGGGAAATATTTTTTTAATTCAAGAAAAAGTATACAAATATTGAAAATAGTAGTACTACAAAAAGTTATTGTAAGATAATTAATTAAAATTATTTTTAAATTATATATAAAATGTATCTACTTACAGTAAATACATTTCAACGTATATTATTTTCCCAAAATATAACTTCTACCTAAGCATTAAAAATATTTGTATCATGTATTCTTAATACAACAAAGATCTATAGTAAGCATCTAAAATATGGGCAATCCATTCAATTACATTTATTTATATAAATAAGTTTCCAAACACAGATGTCAAAGAACACAACATTTTTGGATCACTGAATGATCTAGTAATATGAAGATTGACATAAAAACAAGATACGATCTTTTTAATCATTCGTTCTACATCTACCTATCATTTCAAGGCCACCAACTATAATCTGAAGTGGTTAGTAATATTTATTATATTCTTACCAATGTGATAGAGTTATGTTTTATTTATTATATAGTGTTCGAAATTAACTCGAGAAAAAGTTTTCCAAAGATGGTGTGAGGGAGAGGCGAATAGTGGAGGTAGAGAGATAGCAGGACAGAATAAAACAAAGGCGAAAACGGCGTGGGTAATGCTGTAAAACGGTGTTTATTTTAAAGTATTGAAATATAATGCTGTCTTTAGACGATATGGTATTAATATAATGCTCCTTTAATTTTGAACTATAAATCTTGAACTATCTAAATATTCAGCCATGAATTGAATACCGTGAAAGCTTGAACTGAATTTACAAAATGTATTGAGTTCCGTGAGTTTAATTAAAAGTTGCTCATTTTCGCACGGGCGCAATATTCAAGCGTAACCTTGAATATCACGACGCTTGGACTGGTGTTAAGGTTTTATGAATTATATATCGTTGTAGTCCATACTACTGCAATATTCAGGCGTAAATTGAGAGTCGGTGTCTGCTTACTGGATTACACTGCTTGTGTTCGTTCACTGCTTGTGTTGTGTTCCTTGCGTGTAGGGCGATTGAATATTGGCGGCTGCCTTCTCTGTTTCGATCGCGTCGTGCGAGTAGCACAATCCAGAACCTTTGCTTCCCACTCGGTGTGCAACTTGAACCTTATTACGAGATTGCCTACACTAGTTGCTGAGAAGCTAATCAGTAAACACAACTTTGTATTGAGAGATTATAGATTGAAAGATCGGTACTTAGATCTGGAGCAGTACGCCGAAGGCGCTATATTTTCGCGAGAGGGGACTTTTCTTGCTCATCTATGTGAATGGAAACTTTCGGTGATTGATTAAGAGCTAATTATTCTGCTGTCATTGATGTTCTTTGCGCGAGAAATCTTGTACCGACATTTCGCCCCTTGGCGTCGCTTGATGTTTACACTTTTCCAAATATGCATCTATTTGGTGTGAAAACAAATCGTACGATGTTTGGCAACTATGCATGGGTTTTTTGAAGGTTTGGTCTGTTAATTTCACAATACGCGCCTTGCAGTGTACGTGAAGGTTATGTTGACCATATTTAATTTGATGAGTGGTAGGAAAAAATAAATATAAATACTCTAATTGAAAATTTATACAATTTCATAAATTTATAACTAAATAAAGGGTTAAATCATATTTAAATGCGATGTAATTAAAAAGGCAACATTAAAACTAATATTTATTATCATATTTATCTATTTGTTCGAGATTCCCAGAATATCGAATAAGTTTATGATACTAATACGTTTTTAATTCTTCGAATTTTCCCGCTCAAATAAAGTTCCCTTAGAGTCACAAGTACGAAAACTGGTAAATACAGCGATATTTGTTATCAAGCAAAAAAGACAACTATAAACACATTGACAATAAGCCTGTAATTTAGCATAGTAACAAGTACCTAAGGACACGAGTTTAGCGACCCTTCTTTTTGCAATAAATTTCTGACCGTCAAATTCAATTCCCTATTTAGCTACCTTTTACACAAAATATAAATAGAATCACATAAGCAACAAAAAATGAGTTTTTTTAGTAAATCTATATGTTCGCCATTCCGACAGAATCTCGAGTCGTCACTAGATAAGACCTATTAACTTTTGAATGTGACCCTTACTAGAATATTCGGTTAACATCTTACGAATATTGTTTACAAGTCCTTTTGTTGGAACCACATGTAGAAAATCTTATATTTCATGTTTGCCACGCTATATACAAACCCAGTGTTTCTAGCTAGCAGGGCGCGCTTTTGAAGTGCACCTTGCGTGGCAAGATAACCCCCTACCTCCGTCGTCTCAGTCTTCACCCCCCTACACCATACTTAAATGAGAGGACATTCTTTGTTCTTTCATCTCAACAACGTAGGGAAATTCGTGAGATCCCCACCATGAATCCTCAGCGGACTAGCTAGCCCTTCGGCTATAAAATAAGATCTTTTAAAAGAACTTTTTCTCCAACTGCAAACGTTTTCCGATACCACTCGGAAAGGTCTCCAGTGCAACCCGTGGTCTTATATACGTGCAGTTCCTTAGCCAGCGTCTGGGTACGTACAACGAGAAGCTTTGCCCAGACGGTGAGCTTTACTTAGCCTGCGGTTGACTCCTTCCCACTCTGGACGGAGCTCCCAGGTGGAGCGCAGAAGTGAACAGCGGATTAAGAGGCAAGTAAAAACACGGTTCGCGTCCTCGCGTGTCACATGTATCATTGAGCCCAACATCGCGTATCACGGAAGCATTCCCCACATACTTGATAATCTCGCGACGGCTCGGCAACGCGCGAATGCATGTGGCACGGAGCCCGTCGACCAAAAAACCACTATAAGACCACGCGGCGAATTGTCTACGCATAATCCATTATTATTGCTCGACCAACGCCTTCATGTTATCTCGGACAATCGATAAACAATTGAACTCAAGCATCAATAATTATAACAAATCAACTCCCGAGTTCAGTGCAATAGTGCGGGACTAGAGTTTACCATAACA